>JASAUF010000382.1:4640000-4725000 GCA_030180095.1 Magnolia changhungtana
CTTGGTTCGTGTACAGCTCTAATCTGTAGTGGCCTGAAAATTCATCGAATACCATTTCCAAATGTCAATTTCTTAATCTATCCGTTGATCAAGTGGGCCCACCACCCATGAAGAAATATACATTTAGAAAAATGAAAAACAAAGGTGTATATGCAAGATTTGTGTGTTGCCTAACTGATGAATGGAACGAATATATGTAGGAAAGAACACATGAACATATCAAATGGGGCTAGGTGGGCCACACATTTAATGCCCAAGCCCACCCCAAAATCAATTGGACCATACATCTCATAAGCTGACCCATGAGCTATGGAGCTTTTGAATGGCCCAGATTAGTCGGGCATGGACCACAATACAAAGGCAACATTCACAAATGGTAATAAGTCAAGATGGCCTGGGTTTGGGCCCATTTGTTTAGGCCGTTGTCCAACCAGATGGCCCACCCTAGCACACCTGGTATTGCAAATCATCTACCAAACACGTGGCAGTAATGCACTCCAATCTGGACCATCCTAGTCGTAGGCTACATTAAAAATCACTTATATAGGATGATCCCAACCATCAACTGATGACCATTATATGTTCGGTCGGAAAGAAAATGGTCAGCAATGTAAAATTCAACGGCCCAAATCAGACAGCTATGGTCCTCCAATGTGGGGCACATGATCAGAACCGTCCGGATCCATGTTCACGTGTCCCTAGGCCATTGGCAGCCCTACATATTAACTACACCCAATCTAATGTTTACTTGAGAATCAACATGTCACGTCATGACCACTTGCCACGTGTGTAGGATATCCGAGCCGTGCAAAAGGTGGGCCATGCCATGATCTCAGTTGGATCCTTTGATTACGTGGGTTATTACGGATGAAAGTTGATTATTGATGAACTCGTTTCTGACCGTTGAATGCAATCTTAAAACTAATCCAATCAGCGGCTATGGTTACCCTGCCCATGTGGTTTTTAGTGTAGACCCTCCATGGTGGACCCACCGTTGTATCCAGCTCTCGTACACGTGTGCCACATATAGTCCCATAATCACACTTCAGTAATGATCCAAACCTTTGATTTTTCGAGATGAAAACGATCCATTGAAAATTATCTTTCCATTGTTCTAAATTCACCTACAAATAGTGATGTTAAGATTAATCCATTCAGTGTAACTTTCTTTCAGTAGCATCTAAAATATGGAATCCAAAACGTGGACGGTTCTGATAATTAGACAACCGAGAATGTAGGACGCAACGGGATGCGACACACGTTAGTTTCTTAGTCGCGACGGAGGCAAAGTGAACTCCTTTTTTAAATGCGGAGCCATTTAATACACGGGCTACGTTTCACTCTTGAAACTCGAGCAGTTTGAAAATTTTAAACATTAACATATTAACTCAAACAAAACCGAATAAGTCGTGATCCTACCGTCTCTAATTTGAGCCTTAAAAATAGGACGCGCTTTGGCTAGTAACTCGAACACCAGCCAGTTAGCTGGTGTCAATGGTCTGTTGGCCCACCATGATGTATGTGTTTTATCCACGCCGTCCATACATTTTTCCATCATATTTTAGTGCATGAGCCAAAAAACGTAGCAGATTCAAATCTCGGGTGGATCACGCCACACGAAAACAGTTTTGATTGAACGTCCACAGTTAAAAACTTCCTAGTGCCCACTGTAATTTTTATTCCCCATACAACTTGTTGACAAGGTCACGTAGACCTGGATGGAGGGAGAAACAAATATCAGTTTGATCCAAAACTTCCGTGGGCCCTAAAATATTTTCAACGGTGTGCCTTTGATCCCATTGTTTCATGTGGTACGGTCATTTGAAATTTGGATCTGCTTCATTTTTGTGTTCAAGCCCAGATATCATAAGAAAAAAATGAATGGACGGCATGGATAAAAGACATACATCATGATGGGACCCACAGCTTTGATATCAGCTAGCTGGCTGATGTTGGGGTCCCTGCGCAAAACGCGCCCTTAAAAATAAGTGGCTGAACAATGCTAACATCCTATTCGTGGACACACGTTTTTCCAAATAATGCCATGGGATATTTTTAATTTTAAACGTCCAATAAATGTCGATCAATTTAATACCTAGATAATTAAATAAGAGTATTTTTTTTGTTTCATGCTGCATCAAAACTAGTATTCATAACTTGAACGGCTTATTCTTAATTCTTTGAGACAGATAATACTCAGGCAATTAAGAATTACAGAAAATTGCAGAAGTGGGATACAAGTAACTCAAAACATACCGTCCAAATCACGTTAACCCGTATATGTGGGACACGACTTAGCTGTAATCCAGATCTAACGATGTAGGTGGGACCCTGACCGTGGACCCCATCTTCATGTATCAGTTTTTCCATCTCATTTTAGTGCATGAGCCAAAAATAAACGGATATATATATATATATATATATATATATATATATATATGTGTGTGTGTGTGTGTGTGTGTGTGTGTGTGTGTGTGAGAAGTACACCACAACAAATAGCAGTGGTTTAACATAAGGTCCACTGTTCATCAAACCGTTAATAAGGTCACAAATATCTAGAGAAATGGAAAACACAAATATCTTTTGTAGCACACAAAAAGTTTTTGCCAGTCATACAACATTGTTTCTTATGGTGTGGTCCATCTAAGATTTAAATTTGCTTCATTTTTGGGTACCGTGTCATAAAATAATCAGAAGAACTTAGATACACAGTGCATTCATCGAGGTGAGCCCTATGGTCAGGTCCCTCCCACATCGTTACATCATATCGTCGCAGCCAAGTTGCATCAGTGTATATGTATCATAAAAAAAAAAAATTTTACCCTTATACATTTAGCTAAATATTATATTAGTGGACATTTATTGGACAATTAAAACATCGAAAATATTTAATATTCATATTTAAAAATTAAAAAACAAGTGTCCACGAATTAGAGGGTGGAATTGTTCAGCCAGTCTGATTTTTTTACTGTGGCTTAGAAAGAGTGGCTTCCTCAATTTAGTCAGCTTAATTGAATTAATACAATACCATCTGTAACATTTCTAAGTGCCTGCGTTTCAAGTGTCATACGCAGCTAGAGTACCAATAACTCCTCCCATAAAAAGAGAAACTCTGGCACAGTGGAATGAATGATAAGCAGGCACTTAGCAATTGCATATTCAACCTATAATTATTCACAATAGACCGTCCAAATTAAAATGAAAAGTCTAGATATATCAAGAAGAAGAAAAAATACGATTACCTAATTATCCAACCGTTGTATTGATGGAGAAAAAAATGTACGTACGGTTAAAATGAAAAAATGAAAAAATAAAAAAAATCCATTGGTCATATTCTCACAAACAAGTGTCACTAATCAAATGTTAGAATTTCTTGGAGACAGTAGGATGCACAATCAACTCGTTCTTTTTTACTTAATATATGCCACGCCACGTGTACAATTTCTGAGTGCCTGTGTATAAAGTGTCATACGTAAACCGAGTATCATATAACTCCTCCTTTTTGAAATATCATCCGTCCATCGTTCCCGCGCAAAACGGGTCAAAGTCAAACGTTAAAAAACGACAAGAGAAATAAACCATCCATCTCTCTCTCAAACACACACAAACAACGACCATTTCAACTCTATCATGACAAATCCTCCAATATTCCCGCTCCAGCCTTTCCAATCTCATCTCCTTTCATTTCCTTCTTCTTCTTCTTCCTCTCCTTTTCTTCCTCTTCTTTCAAGAGAGAGAACAAATGGAGAATATTTCTTCCTCACAAAACAAGCAGTTCCAACCCAACCGATCAACGGTTAGCATCGATGGCCAAATAAAAACAACGCAGATTTACAGCTGTGATAATGAAGAGAAAGAAGAAGAAAAAGAAGGAAAGTCCACAGGCAACTGTTTCATTTCAAATTACCATAAATTCTATGAAGAAATCGACCAGTTTCTACAAACCATCTCAACCATCAAAAACAACCAAAACCCAGATCAAACCCCACCTGAAATCCCTGATTCGGTTGGAATATTCGTGAAACTCTTCCAAGAAGAGATCGCTAAGTGCGACTGCAGTCAGGATCATGGAAAGTGGTGCGATGACTCTGATGAAGGATCGTCGGTTCTTGAAGCAGTCGGTAAAATCTCAAATCTGACACAGGCGCTTGGAAGCTTCTCATCAGATCCGAATTACGCAACGTTGCTCGCTCGCACTAATGAGGCTTTGCAACGTACAATGGCATTCTTCGAAGAGGAATTCCGGTGGCTTCTAGAAGATTCTCAGGAGACAGATCCTGATCGGCGTTCGTTCCA
This sequence comes from Magnolia changhungtana, assembly GCA_030180095.1. Taxonomy (NCBI): domain Eukaryota; kingdom Viridiplantae; phylum Streptophyta; class Magnoliopsida; order Magnoliales; family Magnoliaceae; genus Magnolia; species Magnolia changhungtana. The sequence continues at coordinate 4,644,297 of JASAUF010000382.1, forward strand.
CGAATCCGAACTCGATGGAGATTCCGATTTTCCTGGATTTCCACCAGAAACCGTCTCTCAGCTCTCTATGATTGCAAAAGCGATGATCGAAGCAGGGTATGAGACTGAATGCTGTCAGGTTTTCAGCATCGCACGACGGAATTCTTTCGAGGAAGGACTGGCTAGGATCGGGTTTGGCAAAATCAGCGCTGAAGATATTCAGAAAATGCCGTGGGGATCGATGGAAGTTGAGATTGCCACGTGGATCCAGGTCTGCCGTGGCTGCATCAAGGTATTTTTCTCCGGTGAACGGAGTTTCTGCGAGGCGGTCTTTGCTGACCACACATCCATCTCTGGCTATCTCTTCGGCAATCTTGCCCGTTGTATTGTAATCCAGCTTCTCAATTTCTCAGAAACAGTAGCAATGACAGAACGAACTGCAGAAAAGCTCTTCAAATTCTTCGACATGTATGAAGTTCTCCGCGATCTGGCCCCTGTGATGAACGACTTACCTGAGCTGAAATCTGAGATCTCATCCTGTCGTGGTCGGATCGCAGAAGCTGCGATCGCTATGTTCTCAGATCTTGAGAATTCAATCAAGAACGACCATGGAAGGACGCCTGTCCCAGCTGGTGCAGTTCACCCACTAACCCGTTACGTGATGAATTATCTAAAATACGCCTGTGAGTATAACGACACGGTAGGGCAATTATTCCAAGAAGGTCAAGAACCAGTAATATCCGAACAAAATACAGAATCTGATAATGATGAAAAATCAAATCACTCGCCGTTCTCCGTTCAACTGATGACGGTCATGGAGCTCTTAGACGCTAATCTGGTATCGAAATCGAAGTTATATAAAGATCGATCGCTTGGATATATATTTCTGATGAATAATGGTCAGTATATCATGAGAAAGATCAAAGGCTCGGTGGAGATTCATGATCTGTTGGGAGATAATTGGAGACGGAAACGGTCATCGGAATTCCGGCAATGCCATAAGAACTACCAGCGAGAGACGTGGAGCAAGATCTTGGGGTGTTTTAAGGAGGAAGGGTTGCAGCAAGGGAGGGGAAATGTAGTGAAATCGGCGGTGAAAGAGCGATTCAAGACCTTTAATGCTATGTTTGAAGAGATACATAAGACTCAGAGCTCATGGGTGGTGAGCGATGAGCAGATGCAGTCAGAGCTGCGGGTGTCGATAGGAGCGGTGGTGATTCCGGCATATCGCTCGTTCTTGGGACGATACCGGCAGTACCTGGAAGGTAATCGGCAATGGGAGAAGCATATAAAGTATGGGCCGGAGGATCTGGAGACGTTCATTGATGATCTTTTTGATGGGACACCATCATCAATGGTGAGGAGGAGAACATGAGAGAGAGAGAGAGTGAGTGAGTGAGTGAGAGAGAGATTGAAAATCTTTAACTGCACGTTTTTGGTGTGTGTTGTGGTATTATTATTTTTAGCAATTTATGGGAAAAAAGATGTAATTGTGTAATGTAATATAACAATGATTTTTGCTAATATATATGTATGAAGGAACTAGGTTACAATGCAATTAATTGCATTTGGAGAAATCAACAATTTGATTATTGATCTGCATTGTTCATTTGGTCTAGGACATTAATCATAGGTCAAGTAACAACAATTGCATCCATCAGATATTCTAATTATCCGGAACAATAACTTGAAAAGTGGGTGGCCCAAATATCTTTTTTAAAGGAAAGAATGGCCTCGATTCGACAATGTTATCCGCCAAATATCTTTATTAGAGTTGTACACGAGTTGAGTTAGCTCAGTCAGCTCACTCGATTCGGCTAAAAAAAGCTCCACTCGCCTTGGCTCGAAGTTGTATTCGGACTGAGTTGAGCTGGTTTTTGGAGATTGAAAAAATTTCTTCGAGCCGAGTTCGAGATTGCCTGAGCTCGACTTGACTTGGATCGAATCAGATCAATGACTTGGTTATTTTGATATGGATATTGCTGACCGAGTGTTTGATGAAATGACTTAATGAAGTGTTGGCGAGGAAAGAATGGATATGCTGAGTGTTTGATTTTAATGTTGCTCGCTAGGTGTTTGATTTTGACGTTGTTCACTTGGTTGTTTAATTTTGTTTGGTTTTGATGCCACATGCCGGGTGTTAGATTTTGTTTGATTTTTGATGCTGCATGCTGAGTGTTTGATTAAATACTCATAAATTTTTGTTACTATTCCACATTCTATAAAAATTTTAAGATGCGTTTCAAGTATTTGATAAAATGCCGCACGGTGTTGAACTGCCTGGGCTGCTGACCGAATCGAATTAAGTTGGCCAGACAGACTTGAGTTCCGAGCCGAGCCAAGTTCAAGCTGGGGTTGGCTACTGGCCAACTTGAGCCAAGATGTGCCAAGCTCGACAGGATATTCGTTTACCCGTTTATCCAGATCCCAACTGAGCGGGTCTTAACCGTACCCCACCCATTTCCATGTGATTGGTCCTGCAGTAGATCTGTATTGTGAAACCATTCCATTTCCTTCGCCTAAGACCGTACACGTGGCTTTATGATCCATGAAACCAGACCATCCAACTGGGAATCCTTATATAAGCGATAGCCATGGTACGAAAACCATCCTGATTCAATAATTCGAGCAACTTGATTGATACACTTTTATTTTTGAATCTCAATCGTTTAAATTCTTTCAGTGTTTCTGTCCACTTGAAGGCACAAATTGATAGATATTATTGCAAGTCGATTTTTTTTTTTTTTCTAATTTCTATTGTGGATCAACGCCAATCATATCCTTCAGATGGACGGTGGAGGTTAACCAACAGTAAATAGATGGGCACGGCTTCAATGGATTCCTGAAACCATCAAGGTTAGTGGATTTTTCACTGTGGGGATCACCTCGATGCAGATGCATTACATTCATGTTATCAATAGGGAACGGTCCTAGGGTATTTAGGTCATTCAATATTTGTACCCGCTCATCAGGGCTATCAACAGGCCCGACCTAGGGTTCTCTTAGGCCCGATTTAAATAGTTTGGGTTGGCCTATCAAGCCAGGCCTATTCAAAATTCTACATTTCTAGGCCCAGGTCTTGCCCATTTCAGTGCATGGTCCCAAGATGAGCTGGAAGAACTAATGGACGGTGTGGATATATACAATGCATACGTATGTCAAGGTGGCCCCCACAGTCAGGGCGCTGAACACCTAATCTGCTCGGGGAGTGGACAACAGCCATCTGATAAGTGGAGTGTAAATGAATGGTTAAGATCATCGGCCACATTGAATGGGTAAAACTCGCGGTACAACCTTACTTGACAATGGCCCACCAGAAGAACGGTCCTGATTACCAGACAATTTTCGACGTGTATCGAGAGAAGAACAAGAAAATTAATTCGTGTCCTTGATCGTCATCATGTGTCGATTTGGCGAGTCACCATCAAACTGCACCAAGCCATTTGTATTACCAATCTGAGCCTGAGTCCAAAGGGAGCGGATTATCTGTCATCTTGATGTATTTTTTGTATATCCACACCGTTCATCTGTTTTTTCATCTCATTTTAGGATGAGATACCAAACCTGAAGAAAATCTAAATCTCATGTGGACCATACCACCAGAAACAGGGATGAATGACCATTAAATACTTTTTGTGGGCCACATACTTTTAGATATAGCTGATCTTTGCATTTTCCCCCTTCATCCAGATCCTCTTTACATTATCAACAGGTTGGATGGAAAATAAACAGTACGAAAACCTTAAGATGGGCGCTTTATAATTTTTAACGGTGAGGCACTCAATCATCAATGTTTCCTGTCGTGTGTTCCACATGAGATTTTGGATATACTTAATTTTTGAGATCCAGTCTTAAAATGGGCTGGAGAAATGAATGGACGGTGCGTACAGCACATAATCAAAGTGGGCCCCACGGTAAGGGTAACACCTAATCCGCTCCCGAGTTGCAGTGAAGTGGCACATGTGCGAGATCAGGGCATGTGCCACGTGGGGCCTATGGGAACCATGAAGTCATATGCGACCTGATGCCTGCCTGACTCAAATGAATCATGCCCCAACTCTGCTGAGTCATGATCCGACTCAGGATTGAATGACTCAGTCCGAGTCACCGAGTTTTAATGCCCTGTCGCACAGCCTCTTCTCGTCCACTAATGTGATAACCACACGTGTACTTTTGATAGAGGCAAATGGCTAATTTTATTTCTAACCGTCCACTCTCGGTCATACGACTGTTCTAAATATGATGGCTTGATCAGTCTAGTCATGGTCCAGGGAACATTGGTGCTTGGGCCCACTTAACCATAGGCCTGGATCTTACCCACGTGTACCAAGTTGGGACATGTTAGAGTTGTTTGCATGCTGTGACTCACTTTCCATACACGTATTACACGTGAGGGCCAATCCAGACCATTGGATTTGGACTGGAGATCAATTGCATCGTATCAGTACGTTTGGTGGTAATCAAATCAATGGCTAGAATCGATCCAGAGATGATGGCCCACCAATTGCACCGTGGACATCCACATTTCTAGATACTCAAAACTGCAACAATCAAATAGCTCTGACACACATCAGCGATGGTCCCTTAACCCAACGTGTTAGGTGAGTAACGGTCAGATCTCCAATGTTCTTCTAGCTTCACCAACTAGGAACATCACCTGAATTTTTTCAATTATGGTACGACTGAATTCTAATAATTATTATTTTTGGATGGATAATAATTCCTGGATAATTCAGTGTCACTGGTCCATATGTTCAAGAGAGAGAGCTGTCATTACACCATTTGTGAATGAAGCTGCTTAAATGAAAATTCAACAGTATGTCTGATTTAAATGAAATTTCCATTCCAGGAAGTAGGATGTAGCTGTAGTTTTTGAGATTCTCAATCAACTATTATTTGTTTGTATTTATAATAATTTGATAGCGACTTTGGTGATGGAAACCCTTCCATCACCCATCCCCACTCTTTTTTGAGTTGAGTAGTTGGATCCATATATCGTATGCTCAAAGGAATCAGGTTAAAAACCCTGGTACCCCTCTTATCAATCCACCTACTGATAGTAATTGTGGGGCCCACTATGATGCATGTATTTTATCGACATTGTATATCCATTTTCTCATATCATTTTAGGGCATGAAGCTAAAATAGAGATAGATCTAAGGCTAACTGGACCATACACCAAGCAGTAGGGGTGATAAGGATATACATTGTTGAAACATTTATAAGGTCTACATTGATGTTTATTTGTCTTTTGATCAGGGTATTGTTACGGGGTGTACAACCTATCAATCTTTACCTAAAAGCAGCCATCTGAGGTGACCCGACCCTTCAGCTCAAAAACGTATTTTTATTTTACTATTTTTAGTAAGGTGAACATCCTTATAGAAAAAATTGGATAGAAGTAAAATAGGACAAATATAAGCTATTTTTGATTCGAAAAACTTTAATGGTAATGTTCAATCCCTATTGTATGTAGGGCTTAAGTGATGGATGTTACCTCATTTTGCACCGTGGACTCCACATTTTTAAACAAAAGCGAGGAAAATGGAAAACACGAGATAAATCATAAACATAGGTGAATGGGCTCCATAGAGGAACATCACCTGCATCATTATGGTATGACCGAATTCTAATAATTATTATTTTTGGATGGATAATAATTCCTGGATAATTCAGTGTCACTTGTCCATATGCACACCATTTGTCAATGAAGCTGCTAAAATGAAAATTCAACAGTATGTCTGATTTAAATGAAATTTCCATTCCAGGAAGTAGGATGTACTAGTAGTTTTTGAGATTCTCAATCAACTATTATTTGTTTGTATTTATAATAATTTGATAGCGACTTTGGTGATGGGAAAGCCTTCCATCACCCTTCCCCACTCTTTTTTGAATTGAGTAGTTGGATCCATATATCGTATGAAAGGAATCAGGTTAAAAACCCTGGTACCCCTCTTATCAATCCACCTACTGATAGTAATTGCGGGGCCCACCATGACGCATGTATTTTATCCATGTTGTATATCCATTTTCTCATATCATTTTAGGGCATGAAGCTAAAATTGAGATAGATCTAAGGCTAAGTGGACCATACACCAAGAAGTAGGGGTGATAAGGTCTACATTGATGTTTATTTGTCATCCAACTTATTCTTAAATTCATATAAAATTGGATAAAGGAAAATACAAATATAAGCTTGATCAAAACTTTAATGGTAATGTTCAATTCCTATTATATATAGGGCTTAAGTGATGGATGTTACCTCATTTTTTGGACTCAAACTCTAAACTAACCGAGGAAAATGGAAAGATGCAAGATAAATCACAAACATAACAATGGGCCCATAGAGGCCCTGCATCTATGGAGTCTATCCGGGCAGCCATATGCCTAATGCTCTAGGCTCCATGGAGACCCACCATGATACATGGGTTTTATCACTATGTTTCATCCATTTTTCTATATCATTTAATGGTATAAGCTGAAAATAAGGTAAATCCAATGTTGGGTCCTTACTCTTACTCCAGTGGTAGAATCTCAGGAGTTTCAACACCTGGTTGAGGGTTCGAGGGGTGAAATCCTACCATGGCGTGAGTGTACGGTGGTGTGTGAGCGTGGGTAAAAAAAAAACAAAAGAAGAAAGGAAGGTAAATCCAAAGCTCAAGTAGATCACACCATACCATGAGTGGGTATGAGATGAAATAATGTTTACTACTGAAACCTTCTTTAGGCCTATGATGTTATTTATCTGCAATCCAACATATTCGTAATGTCACATGGACATGAATGAAGGCAAAACACAAATATCAATGTGATTGAAACTTTGGCAGCTCTTAAGAAAATTTTATCAGCGTGTACTATCTCCCACTGTGGTCCACTTGTGCCTTTGATCAGCCTCATTTTTGGGTTCATATCATTTTAAAATGATAAAAGAAATGGATGGGTTCCATGCCAGAAAATGATATGGAAAAATGGATGGACGGCAGTGATGAAACCCATACATATCACGGTGGGTCCAACATAGCCCCTCGATCGAGGAGGGGCAGGACGCAATCCGCTTCACTGACTGGGGAAATGATGCGACACCCACATCCAAAAAATCTTATCACCTGCCTCGTTTGAATCGTAAAGTGATAGAAAGTGGGCCCCACTTCATCCAATCAGATCAGGTGGGACCCACATACGGCTATCGTTGATCTTCATTGGACCGTTGTGGTCACACGTGGCGATTATCGTCCGTAAGGATTGGTCTTAAAGAAGTAAACGACAACGCTACCCTTTTTACTTCCATAGGGAATTGATAACTTAGAATCGGGAGAACCGAAGTTTGGTAGATCCATCTCTCCAATGTATACGTTTCATGCCAGATGCCAATCTGGACTGTCCAAGATTTACTGCTGTCTGATAATCGCGCGTACCGATTTCCTTTTGTACTTTACACCAATGAACAACGGAAGCGGCTTGGGTGGTGACCCCAACACCAGACGGCTAGGCAGTGTTGGGAGCTGTGGGGCCCACGTTAATGTATATGTTTTATATCCACGCTGTCCATCCGTTTAGCTAGCTCATTTGAAGGTATGAATACAAAAATAAAGCATATTTGAAGCTCAAGTGGACCACACCGCAGGAAAAAGTGGGGATGATGACAACCACCATTAAAACCTTCCTAGGGTCCATCGATAATGTTTCTTTACCATCCCAACTTATTGATAAGGTCACACGGACCTAGATGAAGGGAAAACACAAAGATCAGGGCGATCCAAAACTTTTCTAGTCCCAAGAAATTTTTAACGGCGGGCCTTGAGTTACCACGGCTTCCTATGTCTCTAATCCACTAGAGCCATTGATCTGCTTCATTCTCGGGCTCATGCCCTAAAATGAGCTGGTAAAAAGGATGGACGTTGTCCATAAAACATATACATCACCACATATAGTGGTAGGTGACATGGTGCTGGTTACCATCATATGGAAGATACTGATTTTTATTTATTTATTTATTTTATTTATATTTTTACGTCCACGATGTGCTCCACCACATTGCTTTAGATCATAGCATGGCCCCGGATCCAACGGATATAGTTAGAGTTGTACGCAAGTTGAGTTAGCTTTGTTAACTCTCTTGACTTAAATAAAAAAAGCTCAACTCGCCTCGGCTCGAAATTAGATTTGAACCGATTCGAATTGGTTTTTGGAGCTCAAAAATATTTCGAGCCGAGTTCAAGCTTGCTTGAGCTCTACTCAACTCGGATCGCCTTGGATTGAGTTAGCTCAGTGACTCTGTTATTTTGATATTGATGTTGCTTGGTAAGTGTTTGATGAAATGACTCAATGAAATATTATTACGGGTGTATACATTCTTCGTAGGATTGGCTGGTGATGATGAAGGAATGGATACGAGACAAATCACTACAAAAAATAAAAAATTTATGTTATGAAATTATCTTCATGTCTTGATTTTGATGCTTCTCGCTGAGTGTTTGTTGAAATACCTGTAAACTGTTGTTACTATTTTGCATTATGTAAAAGATTAAAGATGTGCTCTATATGTTTAAGAAAAATATCGTACTCACTTGAACTTAGTTTGAACTGGCCCAAGGTTCTGATCGAATCGAGCTGAGTTGTCCAGTCATACTTGAGGACCAAGTCGAGCTGAGCCAAGTTCGAGCCGAAGTTATCTACTGGTGGAGCCGAGTCGAGCTGTGATGTAGAACGTGTCACAGATACGTTCCTAGCATGGTTGGGCCAAAAGAAGATGGATCGTAAATTGACCATAACTTTTGATCCGGGTATCGTTATGGGGCGCACAACCTATCAATCTTTACTGAAACAGGTTGTCCGAGGTGAACCGACCCACAAAGTGGGTCGCATCTGTCCGTTTCGTCAGAAAGCACACGCTTTCAGCTCAAAAACGAATTTTTAGGAAAATTTTACTATTTTTAGTAATTCCGATTTTTTAAAATATTTTTAGAGTTTTAGATTTTCTTTCCTTTTAGAAATAACTTTTAGTTATACTAGGACTCTTCTAGAGAAAGTTTATTTACAATTTTTATTTTTAGAAACTAGGTCTTAGAAGAGTTTTATTAGAATTAGGATTTTTATTAGAGTTAGAATTTTGCTATTTTTGGTAATTATGAATTTTAGTTTTTTTTTTCCCTTTATTAATGGTGTAAGGAGACGCATTAGAGGATTATCAATTATTCATTAATCTATTTCAAATTTATTTAGAATTTATTTCTATTTTCTGCTCTCTTTTCTCATGGATTCGAGAAGTCTCTGTGAGGAGTCCAGAGAAGTTCCGTGGATTCGAAATAGTTATCCTCTTGAGGAAGATGGTGCTCGACCTCACGTCCTCCCCTGCATCAGTTTGGTATCAGAGCGAGGTTTCTCCTCGGATTGATGGCTTCTAACGACGGGTTGGGCAACAATCCCATGGGCGATGCTCTAGGGAATTTACCTTTAATGGTGGCAACTTTCGAAGTAGCGTAACGAGAGAATCGACAAGTCATGTAAGGGCTATAGGCTTCCATCGACCGCATAGTGGATCTCTTGGCGGAAAACCTAAGGTAACTCCGTGTTCATGGTGGTGATCCACCACCAGCAATTGCTGGAATTCGTAATTATACTGATCGTAGGGCGATGCTGTCAATGAACCAAAGGATTATTCAAGAATTTAAAATGAAAGTCGATCTTCCTAGTTTTAATGGCCAACTCTACTTCAAAGACTTCCTCGATTGGTTGCTTGAAGTCGAATGTTTCTTCAACTACATGAACATCATAGAAGAAAAGAAAGTTAAACTCGTGGCCTACAAGTTGACGGGCAGAGCTTCAGATTGGTGGGAACAACTTCAACTCGAGCGAATGAGACAGATGAAGGCGCCAATCCGCACGTGATCGCGGATGAAGAAGTTATTATGCATGCGATTCCTCCCTCGAGATTACGATCAGGTATTATTCCAATAAAACCAAAATTATTATCAAGATAGTCGATCAGTAAAAGGTTATGCAGAAAAATCCTATTATTGGTCCGCGAGAAACAACTTCATCAAAACGGAGTTGCAACAGACCACATGATTCATCAGTGGCGAACATGTGACCTCTATAGGAATGGAGAACCAACCCATGACTTCTAAAGTGGAGGAACAATATCTCATCACTGAACAGGCCTTTATTAAACAATATGAGGAAACAAGAAATATATATCCATTAATTGAAAAGAAAAAATATGTGGAGCCTGTGAATATCTTAGAGGATTTGGAACCAGTATCGCAGGACTTCAAGAGGGTTGTGCTTGATGAACTCTCTAATAAATTACCTCCCATACGAGATATACAAAATTACGTTGATCCCGTCTCAGGGGCAAGTCCGCCTAATTGCCCACATTATCAGAAAAAATATGAGATCTTGAGAGCAGATGTGAAGGAACTAATCGATATTAGTCAAGTCAAGGAAAGCATGAGTACATGTATTGTGTCAACTCAAGAGCTTAATGCCAAGTACATAAAAAGAGCTAATGAATATCGACGTCGGAAGTTATCTCAGACTCATGTGCCAAGTCTCTTACGTAACTCGAGGACGAGTTTTTTTCAAGTGGAGGAGTCTGATGTAGAACGTGTCACAGATACGTTCCTAGCATGGTTGGGCCAAAAGAAGATGGATCGTAAATTGACCATAACTTTTGATCAGGGTATCGTTATGGGCGCACAACCTATCAATCTTTATCGATCTTTACTAAAACGGGTCGTACGAGGTGAGCTGAAAATGAATTTTTAGGAAAACTCACGCGCATCCGTACTAGGCTTTAAATGATTTTTATAAAAACACGCGCTTTTAGCTCAAAAATGAATTTTTAGGAAAATTTTACTATTTTTAGTAATTAGATTTTTTTAAATAGAGTTTTAGATTTTCTTTCCTTTTACAAATAACTTTTGTTATACTTTTGACTTTGAGGTATCTTAGAAGAGTTTTATTAGAATTATGATTTTTATTAGAGTTAGAATGCTATTTTTGGGAATTTTAGTTTTGCATTAGAGGATTATCAATTATTCATTAATCTATTTCAAATTTATTTAGAATTTATTTCTATCAGGATCTCCCTTCTTGCGTCATTTGTGACAAACTCGATTGGGTCGTCTTCATATAATAGCCACTAAGATAGATGGGGACGTATTTTAACAAACCTCTGTCGAGAGAAAAACTTAAGGACCCGGGATTAAGAGGGATAGTATTGTAATATCTCTCCCATCCCTTTTCACTGCATGTTTGGGTGGGTAGATATCTGTCTATCCAGAGGATCGAGTTGGGGATTTCGGACAGAATGGAGGGATCTGGAAATCCTCTTGGTCTGACACGGCCTTGGGACTTGCTTTGCCAAAAAAGCCCATCCCATAGGACTTCCTTCATCCATCGTATGGATCGGGATGGGAATTTTTTAGGAAAATTTTACTATTTTTAGTAATTCCAATGGTTGTCCTTTTTTTAAAAATATTTTTAGAGTTTTAGATTTTCTTTCCTTTTAGAAATAACTTTTATGGTTATACTTAGGACTCTTCTAGAGAAAGTTTATTTACAATTTTTATTTTTAGAAATTAGGTCTTAGAAGAGTTTTATTAGAATTAGGATTTTTTATTAGAGTTAGAATTTTGCAAATATTTTTGGTAATTACGAATTTTAGAATTTTTTTTTTTTTTCCTTTATTAATGGTGTAAGGAGACGCATTAGAGGATTATCAATTATTCATTAATCATGGCGCCACCCAACAAAATTTCAAATTTATTTAGAATTTATTTCTAGCGAAAGTTTTCCTCCTCTCGTCAAACTCTTTTCATCGTGGATTATGGAAGTCGGTTGGTGTTTTCATCGTCCCAGTGGGAGTGAGATCAACTCAGTGAGACTATTAATCTTAAGTTATGGATCAATTTAACATGAATAGTTATCCTCTTATTAAATGCGCATGATGCGATGAAGATGCCTTCGGTGCTCCCTCGGCGACTATCTAACACGTGGCAACCTCCCTCGGAAGGCGACCTCGGCTGGCGAGTCGACTAAAACTCGATTAGGGAGTTTTGACTCCAGTGAGTTGGAGTGCATAGCTCTTCATATAATAGCCATTAATCCTATATCAATAGATGGGGACGTATTTTAACAAACCTCCTGTCAAGAGAAAAACTTAAGGACATGTTTGGCCTACAGAATTATACGGGATTAGGAGGGATAGTATTGTAATATCTCTCCCATCCCTTTTCACGACCGCATGTTTACAACATGCCACTACTTTATATTATCAACTAGCACATCCATATCATAATCTCATGCATCCTAACCATACAAAACAAATGGGTAGATATCTGTCTATCCAGAGGATCAAGTTGGGGATTTCGGACAGAATGGAGGGATTGCAAAATCCCCTCTTGAGAAATGGAGTAAATAATCCCACGACACGGTAAAGCACCACCCGACTCTCATCAATCCTAATATCCAACTGCATCACATTCGAGCCCATCCCATAGGACTTCCTTCATCCATCGTATGGATCGACGGGATGGGAGGATTCAGGTTAAGGTGGCTGATGGAGATGGCGGAAGTGGAAATCTTGTCGTGAAATCAGGGTTTATTTATAGAGACCTACATACTCAGACTTATGGTTGTCCTTGGAGGTGCTTCAGTGGAGACGAGGTGAGCAACGACATTTACACCAAACCCTAATCTAGCCAAGGTACGTCTCCTTCTTCTCCGATTGAAGCAACATTGTCTGATATATGGTTCTCTTGGATTTGAAATCTTCCTCAAATTTTTGGTGCAATGCTTTCCTAGAATCGGTTTTTGTGGAATTTTTTGTTAGAAATTGGGAGTTTCCTTCCTACATGTTCTGATTGGTAGTTCAATTGATTTTAGGGTAGGTGCTCCATGGCCCGATGAAGGGCCTTGCAAAATTCCCAGGAACAAACGGATATGGTCGTGCGGGTCCGATATATATATATATATATATATATATATATATATATATATATATATATATATATATATATGTTTCCACTTCTTTAGATTTAGGTTTTCATGCGTTTTTCTAGTAATTCGGTTTTTGGACCCCAAGCCCAATGAGATCTATGATTTCCGGAAGTTTTAGATTTTTCGACCATCTTTGGGTGGTGTGTACAAAGAAATAAAGCTTGATAAGATGTAAAAATAGATACCCAGATGGGTTTTGATGAGTTTCTAGCAATTCTTGGATTTCATGATGTCTACACTTTCAATTGATTTTTTAGCACTTCTTTTTTGATTTCCGCTTCTCTTTGTGGTGTGTACAAAGAAATAAAGCTTGATAAGATGTAAAAATAGATACCCTGAGATGAGGTTTTGATTTCATGTCTACACTTCTTTTTACTACAAGTGGATACTAGTTGTAATTTTAGTTTTTATTTACAAGTTTTTTTTTTTTTTTTTTTTTTTTTTGTTGGTGAGTTCTTGAACTTGGAATGATTGGTTTCTTGGATTTTAATTTTAATTTTTTTTTCTTTTTAAATGTCTACTATTCTTTAGATCTTGATCTTTGTGTGTGTTTTTCTGGTAATTTCAGTTTTTCTGCTTCTTTTTGGGGTCTGTACGAAGAATCTAAGCTTGATATGAAGCAAAAATAGATACCCGAATGGGGTTTTGGATTGATTTCTAGCAATGCTTGGATTTCATGATGCATGCACTTCTTTAGCTTTTGATTTACAAGTGGACACTGGTTGTAATTTTAATATTTTTCATGCTTTTTTTTTTTTTCTTTTTCTTTTTCTTTTTCTTTGCTTAGTATTGAGTTCTTGAACTTGAAATGATTGGTTTCTTGAATTTTATTTATTGGTTTTGTGGATTTTTTGATGTCTACTCTTCTTTTGATTTTGATCTTCATATCTGTTTTTATGATAATTTCAAATTTTCTGCTTCTTTTTGTGGTCTTTATGAAGAAATTCAACTTGATATGTTGCAAAAACACATACCCAAAATGAAGTTTTGATTGGTTTCTAGCAATGCTTCGATTTTATTATGCCTGCACTTCTTTAGCTTTTGATTTACAAGTGGACAATGGTTGTAATTTTAGTATTTTTTTTTTTCTGCCTTTTCTTTTCCTTGATTGCTTGGTACTGAGTTCTTAAACTTGAAACACTGCAAAGACAAACACCCATGTAGTGTCTAATAACAATAAACATTAATCCCAATAACCATATGCTTTAGTCTTTTTAAGGATGTTCATTTCCAATATTTATTGTTTCAGTGTGTTTTGTCTTTTGGTTCATTACATGTTTTGTAAACTCTCTTTATTCCTACCATCCATTCCAACTAACTGTGTCATTTCCTGGCATCATATAATTCCCATGTCCCATTAATTTTTATTCTCATGTTAGTGCCTCATGTTCTGCTTTTTAACTTGAAAATTATTTTCTGTAAAAAAAAAAAGGACTGACATAAATAATAGACTGTGTCATTTTCCTTCATTGTGATATATTTTACTTAAATACACTCCTTTCATACATTTTGGTAGATCATTTTAGGATACAATTCAAAAAATAAATCAGATCCAACTCTTTTGGTGGACCACATCACTGGAAATAGTTTTGATTGAATAGGCACCATTAAAACCTTCTTGAGAACCATCTGACTGTTTATTTGCCAATCCAACTTGCTGATAAGGTGAAAAAGACATGGATGGAAGGACTAAACAAAATTTAGATAATCTAAATCTTTTGTGGGCCATAAGAACTTTTTAACAGTCAGTCACTACTAACTCTCATGGTATATTCCACTTAAGATTTGGATGGGCTTTGCTTTTGGGTTTGTGCTCTAAAATGAGATGCAACACTTAGAAATAGGGGTGTACATCGAGTCAAACTGAGTCGAGCTGGCCTCAGCTCGACTCAACTTGGCTTGGCCATTAGCTGACCTCAGCTCGAACTCGGCTCGGCTCGGTTCGGTCAGCAGCTCCTGCTGAATTCGAGCCAAGATCGAGCCAAGTTCGCCATTGAGGCATTTCCACAAACCCCTGGACTGCACCTTCAAAATCTCTCTTTATGTGAAACAGAAGCAATGGTTTTACAGGTATTTTTTTAAATACCTTCTAAGTAATATAAAAACTAGAAAAAACCAAGATAAAAAGGTATTTGTTTCATGTACATATTTTCTTTGCCACTAACCACGCTTCGATGAGTCATTTTATTAAACACTTGGTGAGCAACATCAATGGCAAAGTAATTGAGTCAGAGTTTGATTTAAGTTGGATTTGATCTTAGTCTGAGTCAAGCTCGGCCTACTCGAACTCAACTCAAATTTATTATTGAGCTCAATAAATCAGCTCGACTTGGCTCGAACTTAGCTTTGAACCTAGTCGAATGCGGCTTTTTTTGCTTCACCCTGCTTAGAAATCGTTAGAAATTGCATACATCGACCACAATCAATTCAAATTATCCTGTCTAAATTATCGGCTGGTCGAGTTGTATCAGGAGCCAAATTTATGCTTGTCGGTTAATCCACGACCGGGATTGGAGGGCATTTAGACGGCTGCAAATAAAATATATTTAATATCCTACTTAAACAAATTAAAGATATTTAATATCCTATAATCAGAGGTTAGGATTGTTCAAAAAATCTGATCTTGGGCACCTAGCGAAATTAGGTTCCAAGCGGTAGTCGGTTTAATTTGAGTGCCTGTGTATCAAGAGTCATTCTCTTCCAGAGTATCAATTAACTCCCAGTATCATAATCCCAGACGCGAGGTCTGCGAAGCCTCACACGCGTATATAGCTCTCCCGGTCCACGCGCCGGGCTTACACAGTTCAAAAGATCGGATCCGTCTATCAGGTGGACCAACTGTATAAAGATCACTCTTATGATCTGGACGCTAAAATCATCAAATGAACGACTGATGTTGAAGAAAATGGACGGCAAAGAAGCTCTTTTCATAGCCGTTCATTTTCTGTAACCGACAGATCATATTACAAATAAAACAGCCTCTTATAATTAGAGTATCTAAAGAACGTTACCAACCTAATGGATGGCTACGATCATGCACA
The DNA here is from genome assembly GCA_030180095.1 of Magnolia changhungtana. Lineage (NCBI taxonomy): Eukaryota > Viridiplantae > Streptophyta > Magnoliopsida > Magnoliales > Magnoliaceae > Magnolia > Magnolia changhungtana. The sequence goes on from JASAUF010000382.1 coordinate 4,660,319, forward strand.
TATGAGAATATAAAACGTGTAGGTGAGTAGATCGCACACGACAGTCGGCCCAGCAAACCAATCTGCTCTCGTCAGAAATCATCGTGCCTTTAGATCTTGGAATTTGGAAACTCTGTTTCATGCATGTGCGTGGGAATTATAAAGTCCTCGTCCATCAGAACGTGAGTAGTGACCTCACCACCATTTGTATAAAGGGCAAATGATTCTGTCATCTAGACCGGTGATCCTATGGTATATTCCTCAGATGGACGATCAATAAAAAGAATCGGATATTTAAGGTTTTATATCTTCGATAAATGGCCAGAATATTGACGGTTGAAGAAAATAAGGCAACGGTTCATATTGATGATCGAGTATTTAATGGGTGGGATCTGTAAATCTGAACTGTTTTTGGGTTATCCCTCATCTGCACTGGGTCTCATAATAGATGGTCTGGATCTATCAACGCTGGGCCCCACTTGTACAAAATGGGCACATCATCACTTTCCCATGCATCAACACTTTATATCCTCATTCGAATTTTGTCGGCGGCACGTTGTCTTTCCATGGCCTGTGCCACGTGGCACATGCTTACCCTCCAGCTGTCAAACGATTGGACAGCCACGTTATTGGCTCAGAGCCGTGCATTGGTTAGAGGCGATTGTGGCCATCTTCCCATATCCTACTCTCCACATGGGTAGCGACGTAACGTAGATAGAGTGCGCAATATCAGGAGCGGATTCCGTTCGGTCGGGAAATACCGAGTTCGGTCAGGCCGTGTCTGTGGGGCCCACCTTGATGTGTAAGTTGTAAATCCATGCCGTCTATCCGTTTTCTTTCCTATCATTGTAGGGACTAAATGTGAAACAGATACAAATATGAAGTGGACCACACCACAGAAAACAATGGTGATTAACCATTAAAAACTTCTCGTGGGTCACAAAAGTTTTAGGTCAATCTGATATTTGTATTTTTCCTTCATCAAGGTTTGTGTGAACTTATTAGCAGGTTGGATGGAAAATAAGGATTATATTGGGACTTAGAAAGTTTTTAATGGTGGGCGTTCAATCATCACTGTTTCCTGCAGTGTGGTCCACTTGAGATTTTGATCTGGTTCATTTTTGGTCCCATGGCCTAAAATGATCTGAAAAAGTAGATGGACCGTGTGGATATATAACACATACATCAAGTTGGGTCCCACAGTCACAGCCTGAACAAACTCAATGGTACCCCCACATGATCGAATCCGCTTCGGCGCTCCCCCAAGATCTAGGTGGACCCCACCGCGTCGTTGTCCCAATATCATACTGATATCCAGTCGTCTGTTGGGCCCGACTTTTTCTAAGCTCCACTTTTTATTTACACATGCGACCCACCTAATGAACAGAGATCAGCTTTTCTTTTTGTCACGCACGTCATACGCACAAGATGCGACGTGGATTGCCTCGCAGCGATTCGCTATTGGACGATGCACTTTGGGCTCCATTATAATATATGTGTTTTATCCACGCCGTCCATTCATTTTTTCAGTTCATTTTAAGGCATGAGTCAAAGATTGAAGCCGATCAAAAGCTCATGTGGACCACACCACAGGAAGAAATTTACACACGTGTACGACTTGTACACATGCGAGAGTAGAATACTATTGCTTACACTAGAAAATATAAAACGTTAATATTTTAATCATTTTCATCCCGCTGTCCCTTATAAGCCTACACGTGTGTGTAACCAGCTCGTGTACATGCCACCACGTATGCCAGCATGGCAATACGAGATCCAATCTATCCGTCAAGGCATGTCCCATTTTACTGTCTGCAGGCTACAGTTTAAGAAACAAAAGTGTCTTGAAAATAAGTGTCACTGAGGGGGATGTGGAAGATACACGTGTCAAAGATCCGGGCCATTCATTAAGTAAGATATACTGTCATATACAAAATAACAAAAATAATATATCGATCGTTGATCACGCAGGTCCAATTTGCACAAGAAAAATGGCCAATAAATATAAAGTCCAATGGTCCAAAATTCAAGGTCCATCCTTGTATCATGGTCTCTGATCGCTTCCTCAGAACCTGAGTCGGAGCTGAATCGGCTCAACGCACGTGAGTCGAGGGTGCATGACTTACAGGGCCCACACTATCCAACCGGATCAGATAGCACTATTTCCAATTTGACTCGGTAGAGTCACGTAATACTTAAAAGTCTTAAAATCATGCCACGTGGAGCTTGTACCAAATTGAGCGGGAACGGATTGGCTACTCCCCCTGCCACCAGCCCCGTGGCTGATGGTCGGTTCTCCGTGGGCCCCACCATAACGTATCTGATTCATCCATTCCGTTCATCCATTTTTACAGATCACTTTAGGCCTTGTTACAAAAAATCATGGGAAGAGGTGGACCACAGCACAGGAAAATAATAGCGATTAGATATCCACCATTAAAATCATCATAAGGACTACTGTCCTGTTTATTTGACATCCAATCTGTTGATTAGGTCATACAGACCCAGATGAAGAGAAAAAACAAAGATAAGCTTGATCCAAAACTTTTATGGCCCCAAAAATGTTTTAATGGTTGAAGTTCATTCAACACAGTTTCCTGTAATGTGGTCCACTTGATACTGTGATATACCTCAGTTTTGGTCTCATACCATAAAATGATCTGGAAAAATAAATGGACAGCATAGATTAAACACATACATCATGGTGGGCCCACAGAGCACCGACCACCAGACATTGGCTGTTAGCAGGGAAGTAGCCAATCCGTTTCCAAAATTGGGCAGGCCTAGTCATCGAGTGATTCTTAGAAACATGTCATGCATGGTTCAAAAGCATGCTGAATGGTGAAGTTCATGTTGAAGAGGTGAAATGAGGTGGCAAGATCTGATTAGCCCATTATTTATATGGGGCCAAAGCCTTTTTAAAGCTTTTTAGCCTAGTCCTGTCTAGCGCTACGGACCATGGTGTCATTTTACCCTGCTAGAGGCAGTGTGGTGTATCTGGAAGCGGATTGCATGCTGTACCACACACCACCGACCTTAGTAGTGTGTTGATGTCATCAAGTTATGTGGGCCCCACCATGATGTTTATGTTATATTTATATTGTCTATCTATTTTGTAAGATTATTTTAAGCATTGCCCACCATGATGTTGATGTTATATTTATATTCTCTATCCATTTTGTGAGATTATTTTAAGCATTGCCCAAAAATAGGCCAATTAAAGCTCAAGTGGGCCACGCCACATAAAGCAGGAGACAATGACGCCCACCGTTGAAACATTTGAAGGGCTCACCATGGTGTTTATTTACCATCCAATCTATTTATAAGGTCTATTTATCATCCTATCTGTGTGTTTGGCATGTGGAATTGTATGGTATTGAATTGTATTATATGGGATTAACATTGTTGGGGAAAGAATATATTAAGTCCGGAGACTCGGATATAGAAGCAGACTTGCTCTACTGACACTGTCCAGGACTACCGAGGCAGTCGTTAGGTCCGAGTAACAACGTTGTTAAGTAAGACGATTAGCTCGGTTGACAAGCCAGCAGAGCCAGCATGCGCCGACTGAGGCTTAAAAGCTCATCTCTGTAAAAGCCAGCCAGACTCATTTGATTGAGTCGGAATCGGCCGAGCCAAATAAGAGAAAGACGGTGTAAATAAAAACACTGTCCCGAATATCTCGCAAAAGGATCCTTGATCCCGATAGTCTCGGGATCGGATGGAGACCAAAAGCGGGCCAAAATCAAATCTTCATGATATCAGGAAGAGAATCCCTGCACTGCAGGACTCTCCCAGATCTATAAATAAAGGATCTCCATTTCAAAAAAAGGTACAGAACTTAAAACCCCAAAAATGCCTTCTCCTTAATTTGCGAAGCTAACTTAAGCATTAGAGGTTTCCCAGGTTAGAGACAGGGTCTTCGTTCAGTTTATCTCTTGTGCAGGCAACGGGCTTAAGGAAGGCGCACCACAAATCTGCATCAACAAACATCATTATTGCCCAATGATTGTATGCCTAGAAATACCATGGTATTGTAGCCATCCAATCCTACGATTGGGATAAATTTTTTGCTAGTGGAGAACACCAGATTAAACAGAATCATGTTTGGCGGACCGTGAAATTGTAATCAACGAACCAAATTCACAATGAACGTAATTCAGTTGTACACATATATAACTAGAATGTCACGTGTAAACCCTGTATATGGATGGATGACATAGATAAACACATGCATCAATGTGGGGCCCACATGTGAATTGGATTCTAAAATCCACTGAAATCCTACATGGGACCAAATGCAATTCCATGGAACTAAATGCAATTCCATCCCACCTAATCCCACCCCAGCCTCCCATAATGCTGGATGGAATTGCGCAGACCGATGCAATTCTATCCCACCTAATCCTATCTAATATTGTGCACCAAACGTCCCCTAATTAAGGTCACACACACCCCCTTGAAGAGAAAGCACAAATATTAATTTGATCCAAAATATCAGTTGCCCCTAACATGCTTTTAATGATAGGTGCTCAACCCCCAATGCTTTCTACGGTGTGGTCCACTGGAGCTTTGGACCTACTTTTTTTTTTTTTCTATACGCACACACACCCCACACACTCACATTAGTGGAATTTCACCATCTATATATGGGTACTCGAACCCTTGACCGGGAGTTGAAAATCCCGAGAGTCTACCACCCGAGCAAGTGTAAGGACCCAACTTTGGACCTACCTTGATTTTAGGTCTATGCCTTGAAATGGTCTCGCCAAATGGATGGACGGCATGAATATGGTGGGCCTACAGAACTTGGTGACATCAACGCACCATGAAATCAGCTTTGGGTGTAGTTGACTTAATTAGTCGGCCAACCTTGATGAACGGCGTAGATCCTTGACATGTGTGCCAGCTGCATGTGCCTGGATGACCCCTCGCATGATGGGGCTATCATTTAATCGAGGCCCTTTAATTAATAATGCTAAATGACTTCTATTTAATAATATATTTTAGACGGCGAGACCTGTAATTAGCATCTAATCATCAAGTACTTTGGTAATAATAGAGAGTAAGGAATTAAAGGGCTTGTCACATGACTAAAGCATATTCTCTTTGCTTTTGCCACTTTCTACGCAAGAAAGTCTGCATTAAAAAAATAGAACAAGTGATGAAATCGAATAATGAAATGTCAAGCTTTTAAAAAATAATATTAGTAATAAGGGAACATGATCTATCTAAGAATATGGTGTGTTTAATCTACTATTTTTTTAGTTACTAGTTCTTCAGCGGGCCCGCGGATGGTGGGCCATGGCTGGTAAGTAATTTCCAAGTGGGATGTAGGTGGGACACCCTCCATCATTTTCGGTCCAATGGATAAGGAGTTCGGAGCTGCTTAAGATTGAAATTTTGTTGAATATCCAAATTACTAACATAGTGGAAAATGAAACAAAAATAAATAGGTTTCTGGTTTTCTATGGACGTGGATTGGGTACTACCCCACGAGGACATAGCCAGAGGTGGAAGATCTTGATAGGAGCTATGTGGAGCCCACCATGTTTCATCCATGCTGTCCAACCAATTTTATAAATCTTTTTGGAGCATGAACCTAAAAAGGAGGCAGATGATGCTCAAGTGGATCACATGAAGCAGTGGTAACAGTAATGCCATGTTTACTTTGTAATCTAAATAGAGAATAAATGAATTGTATATGCACCCGTGATGAAGATTTCAAAACTTTAATCTTTAATGTGTATGTGTGGTAAGATATTTTTGATACTGCAATGTTGTTGAGAGGAATGCTTATCTTCCCTACCTTACACCCTTAGAAAAGTATTTCAAATGAGAGTATGATTTTCTTTGTATGTGAGTGAGGGGACTAAAACTAATATTTATATTGAAGATGGCCTAAGAAACTTACCCATTACGGAATTCTTCTCTTTAGGGTCTTCATACAGTAGGTTTTTTTTAATATCTAGTTTAATAATCATGTATAAGGATTACCGTTCAAGCATCCCACCCTAAACTATCTTCAAAACACATCGGTAGTGAAGCTCATTGAATTGCCCGAGTCTAAACAATCCAACAGTCAAATCTAAATCAGTGATGATGTGTAGACCACTGGATGAATTCTTACATAATTGTCATCCAACCTACTAAAGTCACATGGACCTGGATAAAGGGAAAATATAAACATCAACTTGATCTAAAACTTACACGGTCCCCAATAAGTTTTCAATGATAGTCGTTCAATCTCCACTATTTGTGGTGGGTCACCTCAAGCTTTGGATTTACCTCTTTTTTGAAATCATTAACTAAAATAATATATCAAAATAGATGGATGGTATGTATAAAACACATACATCACGGTCCCACCAAGACCATCCATTTCTAGCCAGGTCCATCCTTCTCTAGCTAGGTCCTGGTGGGACCACGTCCTTTTTGTCTGTCTTTCCACACCGCAATTACAATTTTAATTATTTTAAAGAAGTTTGCTGTAACATGTTCCAATGTATCATTTCCGTATATGTTAGGACTGCTGACATTGGGTTCAGTGTTATGTTTCAATTATTTATAAGAAGGTGATCACCGTAGATAGGAGATGAAAATAATAATAATAATAATCTAGAATATGAATATTTCACTCCTTTAGATATTTTGTATGCATAGAACCTACATTATCTAAGTTTATGGTCTTTCAATATCTGAAGATCCCAAACGCAGCCACCAGCAAGTACGGCTGGATTGAGTTCGGTTTGGACCTAATCAAGTTCAGTCAGGTCTAGACCATGGGCCCCACCTTGATGTATGTACTGTATATCCACACTGTCCATCAAGTAAGGCTGGATTGAAGCAGATCCAAAATACCAAGTAAACTACCACGGGAAATAATGGTGATTGATCATTTAAAACTTCATGTGGACCACATAAGTTTTGGATCAAGCTGATATTTGTATTTTCCCTTCATCTAGGTCTGTGTGACATTATCAACAGGTTGGATGGCAAATAAACAGTACGGTGGACCCTAAAAAGTTTTTAATGGTAAGCATTCAAACACCACTATTTCCTATGGTGCGGTTTACTTGAGAATTGGATCTGCTTCAGTTTTGGGCTGTCGTCCTAAAATGATGAGGAAAAACGGATGGACAGCATTGATATACAACACATATATTACATCAAGGTGGGCTGATATTGACTTGGATGATTGAATCAGGATCCCAAGAGCATTCTCTACAATTCCTTGGGATGTATTGTAGCATTCCTTTATTGACATAGCAAATTAATTAAAAGAACCTTAATGCTCTGCCTTCGTGATGATGTCTGACATACAGACACTTAAAAAACTACTTACAAATTGCATGTGTGGAGCACTGATAAATTAAATTAAACTGTCCAAATTATTATTTTTAGATTATATAACTATGAATAAAAAATTATTATTATTTTTTATTTTTTTACTATTGGACTTGTGAATATTTAATATTAGATGGTTAAAAAAAATCCAATGGCTCTATTTTAACAAACAAGTGTCCAAATGAAAGGTTAGGGTTGCTCAACTAAGCTCTCTGACTGAGTGATGAACTTGAGTTAATGTATGCTATGTATTCAGTATCTGAATGGCTGAGTATCAAGTGTCATCCATTGTCGGAGTATCATGCAACTCCCTCACAGACTAGTATCGAGGAGGAGAACATGAGAGATACAAATTAAGAGGGTGTGCTGGTTATACTTTACTCGTTTGCGTGCCTCAAATCTGAACCGTCCAAATAGTGGGATCCACTCTAAATAGACTATTGCCTAAAAATCACCTTGAAATTACAATTTTAACCTGCTGAGCATCTAATAGACGGTGAAAACGGCAAGTAGAAAAATGCCCCAAATTCTAACCAAAGGTTGGGATGATCCAATCAATCTGATTTTGGGATCCCCAAATCTTACAAATGCCCCACCATTTTGGCACTTTTTATCTGCTTTCATGGACTATGACGCAATGGTCCAACTGGTTGCATGTGGGCATTCTTACAAGTACTATTCAATAATTCATTAATAATTGTCGAAAATAAATAACAACAAATTCATAAATCTCAGAAAAGTAGGAGAATATCGTATCATTGCAAATGGCAGTTGGATGATATCGAAAGCTTACGTTGCTTGATATGCAGGCACTAAGAAACGGAAACGGATTGGCTACTCCCCCTGCCACCAGCTCTGTGGCTCATGGTCGGTCCTCTGTGGGCCCCACCATGATGTATGTGTTTCATCCATTCGGTTCATCCATTTTTACAGATCATTTTATGGCTTTATCCCAACAATGAGAGGGATATAAATCTCAGGTGGACCACACCACATGAAAACAATAGTGATTGGATATCCACCATTAAAATCCTCCTAAGGCCCACTATACTGTTTATTTGACATCCAATCTGTTGATTAGGTCATACAGGCCCAGATGAAGAGAAAAAACATAGTTCAGCTTGATCCAAAACTTTTATGCCCCCAAAATGTTTTTAATAGTCGACCCTCATTCAACACTGTTTCCTGTAGTGTGGTCCACTTGAGATTTGGATATACCTCATTTTTGGGATCGTTCCATAAAATGATATGTAAAAATAGATAGATGGCATGAATGAAACAGATACATAATGGTGGGGCCCACATAGAACCGACCATCAGCCATTGGCGGGTGTTGGGGGAGTAGCCAATCGTTTCCAATGGCTGGTAGTTGGTGCTATGTGGGCCTCACCATGATGTATGTGTTTCATCCACGATGTTCATCTATTTTTCTTAGGTCATTGTAGGGTATGAGGCCAAAAACTAGGTATATACCAATCTCAAGAGGACCACATGTAACATCCCGGATTTTCACTGTTTTGGATTTCCAAAAAAATCCTTGAAATTTATTATTATTATTATTATTTTTATTATTATTATTAACTTATAATATCACTTACCGACCACTAACACTCAATGTTAGTTTATTCTGGGGTGGACTAGTCTAGTTATGATGGGACCAAGTACCGGGCCCCGAAGGATGGCTGTTGCTGCTTTGCACTTAACAACGGCCGTGTGGTACGCCAGCCTAGACCGAGGAAGGTCGAGAAAAATCTAAAAATTTAGGAAATCATAGATCTCACCTTGGGCTTGTGGTCCATCGCGGACTGCGGACCCAGTGGACACCCAAAAGTACCATCACGGCGCTTGCCCAATGCGCCCACCAATGCCGGATTGGAATCTGGCACTTACAAATAAAACCGAGATACCAGGCGTTCCAGCCGTCGGATTTCTTTCAAATTTGCGGTGACGGTCTAATATATTTTTCAACGCCTGCCCACTAAATCTGGGCCCCGATCTTGACACGATGACCGTTGATCGCGAATCGGACCCGTACGACCAAACCCCGCATCCGTTCGTTCCCAAATTTTGTAAGGCCCCTCATCGAGCCATGGACCACTTATCCTATAAATTTCATGGCCAGAGGGCCATCAGAAATGCTCCAATCACCAAAATGGCCCCCACAGGACCACTTACAGGTCAGAAACGCTTTCTCAGATCATATATCCGTTCATCCGTTCGTCCCCAATTTTTGCACGGGCCCTAATCGGGCCATAAGGCACCTACACGCCGAGTTTGGTGGCCAGAGGGGTGTTAGGGCCACCCCAACACCAATAGGGAGTCCCATAAGTCTATTTTAGGAAATTATGGAAGCTTAGGGCCATTTGCACCAAATCTGGAATTATAAATAGAGGGTTCTTTTGGGCACCCCTCTCCCATACGAATTTGCCCTAGGAAAGGGGAGAGAGAGAAGAGAGAAAAGAGAGAAAGAAGAAAGGAGGAAGGGAGAGTGAAGAAGAAGAAGAGCAAGGTGGGCCCAAGGAAATCAAACCCCCACACTCCCTACATCTTCTCAAAGGAGGATTCCTCATCAACAACCGCCCTTTTCCCTCCGTTGATCATTTAGGTAAGATCCACCACCCATTTTCGTTGAAACCCTTGTGATGAGGAGGGATTTATTTAGGATTCTAACATATAAATATTGCTTTAGGGGTTCAGCCGATCGGCACCGGGTTCGACATCTCTAGGTCGTTTTTCAAGTCTCCAACAATCCATAGGTGCGGACTATTAATCTTAGGTGGCCTAGCACCAATTATATCATGAATTTAATGATTTTGTTTGCTTGGGTGAAGCTTATGTAGAATCTAGAGAGACCTTAGGATTTGGGTGCTTGTTGAGATGTATGGAATTATATGTTGCTTACCCTTTCTTACGATGTTGTTGGTGCCTCACTTGTTTGAGATATTGTGAATGACTATATGCTCACATGTTGCGTGATTTCCTTATATGTTGTTGCCTATGATGTGTTTGATGTTTGTTCCATGTGCATTGATTCCTGGATTCCTATGAAATGTTGGAAGCGCTCAACTTCCTCACCAACCCACACACTCACATGCACCTTGCTCCTAATAACGTAGTATGCTTGCTAGGAATATTTGACTCGTAGAGGTTGTGATGTATGTGGACATGCCATTTTTATGCTAGTCAAAAATCTTGATGGTTAGCATGCTATGAATCAACTTTGAACCTTGGGTTGGTGGAAACATGAGAAGAGACGGCAGTTCCATCGGTAGGACTATGCTCGGGCTAAACCCATGAGTTTGGTCGGGTGTGTTCGGGTGGTTGTAGTTCGACTACATGGGTCCACCCTGGTGCCGAGGCCACTCGTCTCACTCTCGCGACTCGTGCGGACACTACTATCGACCAACCTTGTTTGTTAACCCCGCTTGCTCACCTATGTATGGAACTTGGAACACCTTACAACCATTGTAGCCCACCGATACCTAGATTGTAATTGGTCCACGGCCTCGTGAGCGGGCATGGTGGAATGGGACACGTGTCCCAGCCGTCGGCCCACGCTGTTGGGGTACCGCGCGCCTCCCGTAGTGACCACGAGCGATCCCTTCCTTTGGCACTCCTCATGTGCTTGGAGTCGGGGATGAGGAACCGATGGGATCACGGATCGCGGTGCCACGGCCTCGCGCATTGAGGGGTCTCGGCCGCAACTAGTTGAGGGCATTGATACGTGGGGTGAATCGGTTTCCCAAACCCGTTTGGATGAGCGGAATTAACTAAGAACTTGGCTAACATATCATTGCATCGCATTAGCTAGGGTGGCGACTCGGCGGTCGAGGTCGCTGAAGAACGAGGAGTGTTGTCATATGCGATCGTAAGATGGAGTCGCTTGAGGGAGAGTTGTGGCAAGGGCATGCATCATTTCATCCATCATGCATGCACATTAATAAGTTTAGTTTAGTGATTTGTGAATGATTGTTTTTCATTAAATCAGTAATATAAGCGATGTTCGTGACAACTTGAGACTAATAGTTCACACTTGAGTTAATCACTCACTCCCACTGCTGGGTCGGTGTTTTAAAACACCAACCGGACCCATTCATGATGCGGGTGACTCGGGGTATGAGGAGCACAGCGGCAGGCGAGCTTGGACGAGGAGGACGGACTCTCTACTCTGAATGATGATGGGCGGCTCTCCATCGGCTTGATTGGGCCGAATTTGGATTTGCTGAGCCACGGGCTCAACTTTACTATTTTTAAACATAGCATTCTTTTGTTGTTCTGTTGGGCAACGCCTTAGGCGACCCTTTATTATTTTTTTGACCTGTATATATGTGTTATAACCTTCATTTCAGTAGAATGGTGCGATTGTGCTTCATGCTCAGGAAATTTCAAATTGCGCAGTTAAACTTGACTAATTGTAAAAAACCATAAATGCATGATAAGTGACACTCGGGAACTCGGGAGTTGTGTCTATGCACGACCCCTGATTTTCCGGGGCGTTACAGATGGTATCAGAGCAATAGTTTGGAATCCCTTGGGCCATGGGTCATGAACTCACCAACGCGTCCGCTGACTTGTGAGGAAACACAATAACTGATACAGAAATGATAGGAAACGCAACGAAGACTTAGAATGGTAGGAACCATCCTTGAACCCAGGAACTGGCGACCTTAGACGAACGGTAAGACTTCCCAGGGATTAGGATTGGGTAGCGAGAGATAGTAGAGACGCTAGGAAACAGTCCGAGAAACTTACAATACCTTAGCCCGATGATAGGAACAAACCCTTGAATCGAATGATTAGAGGGTCAAGGCCACCGATCCAAGTCCAAACGAGCTAACACCAAACTAAATTTAATAGTTTCGACCCATTGGGGGGTAAGGACTTAAGGGAGAACGAAATTTCAATGAAAATAGTGGAAATATAGAAAAATATAATTTTGACCTCTAACCAGGAAGAATCTCATGGAATGTATAGGCCCATTGCGTAGATCAGCTCGTTCTACCCCAAAATCATATATGGCATGTCCCGGGGGGCCTTACCGGCACCCGTAAAAACACCCGACAAGTTGCCCCCTCCAATCGGAGGGGTCACCCCGCCGACCCGCGTGGCCGCCCCGCCGATGCTCCAGCAGCTCGCGTGGCCCCCGCCGCTCACCCCGCCCGCCGGCGTTGTCACCCCGCCGAAATTTTTACAATTTTAGGTCAACTTCAGAAATCCATATCTCCTTCGTTACAAGTCCAATTTAGGTGATTCAAAAGCCAGATTAAAGATGAATGAGTCTAGTTTTATATAAAAATGAGAAAAAAATAAAATAAAAATTATAATATAGCTAAAATTAAGCTGTTCTGTCAACTATCCAAAATTTTTTTGATTTCGGGCAGCTGTTGCTCCTTGAATTTTAATAATTTATTTATAACTCCAAATGAGATGAAATTTGGTGGGATGACTTAAAACTTGATGATAAATCATTATAAAAATTTAAAAAAAAATAATCCAGTTACTAAAAGTATAAGAAACGTTACAAGAAGATGGGTCCCCTCCTCCCTTTCAATGTTCACACGAGTGGGGCCCATTTCCCTTGCTATGTGGGACTACCTAGAGTCCATAGAACATCTCTACTACTCCCATTACCCTCCACCATCCCTTCTAAACCCTAGGAAGGATCTCTCCTCTCCCATTCTCAAACAAATCCACAAACACCCATTCCTCCAAAACCCACCTCCTCTCTTCCACATTTCACATTTCCCATTTCATTTCTTTCTCACATTTCTTATTTCCTCTCATCACCCATTCTCCTTCAAACCCCATCTCAAATCCCAATCTCTACTCAAACCCCATATCCTCAACTCCCCTTCCATTTCATCTTGCACAACCTCATCTCAAACCTATTCCCTTCTCATTTCATCACTCCCATTCCTTGTTCCCTCTCATCATCCAATTCTCCTTCAAATTTCCTACTCAAAATCCCATATTTCTAACCCATCTTCTCCTTCTTCTTCACATCCTCGTATCTCCCTACTTCATTCTTTCCTTTCCTCTCCTTCCACTACTCTCCATTCTCCCAACCCATCTCCAAACCCATTTCTTTTGGGGCTTGTTTCCACCCATTCAGTCTCAAGCTCATTCCTCCAAATTCCTCTCATCACCCATATTTTCTTCTAGATCCATTCACCAGGACCCCACTCCTTTCACTCTCTTCTTCTCCATTTCCAAATTCCATTTCCTAAAACCCATCTCAAAACCCTTCTCGAATCCCATATCTTCAACTCATCTTCAAGTTCATTTCTTCAAACCCCATTCCTAAAACCACCTTCATTTCTTTCACCTTTCACCATCCTCTTCTACCACGCATGTTTTTTTCAAGACTCACTCACCAAAATCCCACTCCTTTCACTCTCTTCTTTTCTATCTCCAAATTTTATTTCCCAAAACCCGCTCCATCCTCACTTCAAAACCACCATTTCCTTCAAATCTCATTTTCGCAAACCCACCACTTTCCCATCTAAAGGACCCATCTCAAACTCCTCTCCAACAATCTACCCACTACCACATTCAACTCATTTACCCCAAACCCCATTTCCTCTAATCCATTTTCCTTCTATCACTCCCAACACTCCACATTAACTCTCTTTCTCAAAATCTCCCACAACCACAATCCATTTTCAACATTACCCAAACCCTTTCCAAACCTCACCTTCAAGATCCGTTCCAAGGATCCAACCACAAATCCCAACCTAGGAACCCATTATACTAGCTCATTCCAAAGTCCCAACCTCCATTTTCAAACCCTTCCCCTTTCAAAAGTAATGGCTTTTCTAGCAACCGTTGCCTCTTTCTTTTCCATCCCGGTGATCCTATCACTCAGGGGAAAGAAGCGCCTCCCCTTTCGCCCGACTCAGACAAGTAGCCGCATGACCTCTAATGACTGGTAGTTTGCTTAGAGTCGGTTAGGTTTAAACTGCATGTGTTGAAAGATGCTTAGGACCGTTGCTTAATTAGGTTGTATTTCCTTTCCGTCTAGCATGTTTATGAATGCTTGTAATCCATGTTGTATGATGTAACTAGCCATACTAATGGCACTTTGAATTTACTATGAATGTATAGATTGTTTTTTTTAATTTTCTTGTCACCTTATAAATGCTTGTTTGTATGATTGCCTTACTGCATCCATCTTAATGTTATTAGCACTCTAAACCACTAGAATACCTTAAAATTTTCGATTCTTCCCTTCCTGTTAAAATTTATGAAACTAAAACGTGATTTGCTCATAACTCACTAAACATAGGATCAAAATGGTAATGTCAAGAGGAACCTTAAGGTCATGGAAACCCCTCTAGAGACAGTCTCGTTTGATCATAGGCATCGCGGAAACTCACCACTCATAAAAATATTATGAATGTGAAGCTTGAATTAAAGAATTTTGATGTCTTCCAAATGTTAAGATTGATCGAGACTACGGAATCACGGGATCATACACTTGCGATGTATTCGCACGGGCTTGACCCAATTCTTAATCCTGGGTGAACACCAACGGACTCTTGGACCACCGCTTTGACCGCCGAAGATAAACACATGTCAATGACCATGATCTACCGGGACTAGGAAGGGATACAACGATCTTTCTACCCCTGGTCGGGATGGGATCGACGTATGGGATCAAGCCTACCACAAGCAAACGTCTTTCCGTAATACCCCGATCATAAAAGGGTAAAATATACCACTATTAGGTAAATTTGCAACAACAACCTCTTAATACGATAATAATGATTTTGACATTTGTTTTCAAACCTCAAAGGCAAAAACTTTTAAGGGGGTAGACTAGAATGAGCTAAACTAGTATAGATAGTACACACCTTACCATGCATATGAACTTGAATTCAACAAAACCTAGGCAAATGAAATAATGAAACCTTTACTTACTACCCTTAGGCAATTTCGAGGACGAAATTGTTTTTAAGGGGGGTAGATTGTAACATCCCGGATTTTCACTGTTTTGGATTTCCAAAAAAATCCTTGAAATTTATTATTATTATTATTATTTTTATTATTATTATTAACTTATAATATCACTTACCGACCACTAACACTCAATGTTAGTTTATTCTGGGGTGGACTAGTCTAGTTATGATGGGACCAAGTACGGGCCCCCAAGCCAGATGGCTTGTTTGCACTTAACAGCGCCCGTGTGGGCCGCCCAGCGACCGAGGAAGGTCAGAAAAATCTAAAAATTTAGGAAATCATAGATCTCACTGGGCTTGTGGTCCATCGCGGACTGCGGACCCAGTGGACACCCAAAAGTACCATCTGGCGCTTGCCCAATGCGCCCCACCAATGCCAGACGAATGGCACTTACAAATAAACCGAGATACCGGGCGTTCCAGCCGTCGGATTTCTTTCAAATTTGCGGTGACGGTCTAATATATTTTTCAACGCCGCCCACTAAACTGGGCCCCGATCTTGACACGATGACCGTTGATCGCGAATCGGACCGTACGACCAAACCCCCGCATCCGTTCGTTCCCAAATTTTGTAAGGCCCTCATCGAGCCATGGACCACTTATCCTATAAATTTCATGGCAGAGGGCCATCAGAAATGCTCCAATCACCAAAATGGCCCCCACAGGACCACTTACAGGTCAGAAACGCTTTCTCAGATCATATATCCGTTCATCCGTTCGTCCCCAATTTTTGCACGGGCCCTAATCGGGCCATAAGGCACCTACACGCCGAGTTTGGTGGCCAGAGGGGTGTTAGGGCCACCCCAACACCAATAGGGAGTCCCATAAGTCTATTTTAGGAAATTATGGAAGCTTAGGGCCATTTGCACCAAATCTGGAATTATAAATAGAGGGTTCTTTTGGGCACCCCTCTCCCATACGAATTTGCCCTAGGAAAGGGGAGAGAGAGAAGAGAGAAAAGAGAGAAAGAAGAAAGGAGGAAGGGAGAGTGAAGAAAGAAGAGCAAGGTGGGCCCAAGGAAATCAAACCCCCACAACTCCCTACATCTTCTCAAAGGAGGATTCCTCATCAACAACCGCCCTTTTCCCTCCGTTGATCATTTAGGTAAGATCCACCACCCATTTTCGTTGAAACCCTTGTGATGAGGAGGGATTTATTTAGGATTCTAACATATAAATATTGCTTTAGGGGTTCCGGCCGATCGGCACCGGGTTCGACATCTCTAGGTCGTTTTTCAAGTCTCCAACAATCCATAGGTGCGGACTATTAATCTTAGGTGGCCTAGCACCAATTATATCATGAATTTAATGATTTTGTTTGCTTGGGTGAAGCTTATGTAGAATCTGTAGAGACCTTAGGATTTGGGTGCTTGTTGAGATGTATGGAATTATATGTTGCTTACCCTTTCTTACGATGTTGTTGGTGCCTCACTTGTTTGAGATATTGTGAATGACTATATGCTCACATGTTGCGTGATTTCCTCATATGTTGTTGCCTATGATGTGTTTGATGTTTGTTCCATGTGCATTGATTCCTTGAAATGTTGGAAGCGCTCAACTTCCTCACCAACCCACACACTCACATGCACCTTGCTCCTAATAACGTAGTATGCTTGCTAGAATATTTGACTCGATCGGTGTGATGTATGTGGACATGCCATTTTTATGCTAGTCAAAAATCTTGATGGTTAGCATGCTATGAATCAACTTTGAACCCTTGGGTTGGTCGGAAACATGAGAAGAGACGGCAGTTCCATCGGTAGGACTATGCTCGGGCTAAACCCATGAGTTTGGTCGGGTGTGTTCGGGTGGTGCAGTTCGACTACATGGGTCCACGGTGCCCGAGGCCACTCGTCTCACTCTCGAACCGACTCGTGCGGTCTCAGCCTACATATCGACCGACCAACCTTGTTTGTTAAATTGCTTGCTCACCTATGTATGGAACTTGGAACACCTTACAACCATTGTAGCCCATGATACCTAGATTTAATTGGTCCACACCTCGTGAGCCGGGCATGGTGGAATGGGACAACGTGTCCGAGCCAATCGGCCCTACGCCGGGGTACAAGCGCCTCCCGTAGTGACCGCGAGCGATCCCTTCCTTTTGGCACTCCTCATGTGCTTGGAGTGGGGATGAGGAACCCGATGGGATCACGGATCGCGGTGCCACGGCCTCGCGCATTGAGGGGTCTCGGCACCGCAACTAGTTGAGGGCATTGATACGTGGGGTGAATCGTGTTCCCAAACCCGCCGGATGACGGAATTAACTAAGAACTTGGCTAACATATCATTGCATCGCATTAGCTAGGGTGGCGACTTCGGTGGTCGAGGTCGCTCGAGGAGTGTTGTCATATGCGATCGTAAGATGGAGTCGCTTGAGGGAGAGTTGTGGCAAGGGCATGCATCATTTCATCCATCATGCATGCACATTAATAAGTTTAGTTTAGTACTTTGTGAATGATTGTTTTTCATTAAATCAGAATATAAACGATGTTCGTGACAACTTGAGACTAATAGTTCACACTGAGTTGATCACTCACTCCACTTACGGGTCGGTGTTTTAAAACACCAACTGCACCCATTCATAGATGCATGGTGACTCGGGGTATGAGGAGCATCCTGCGAGGCGAGCTTGGGACGAGGAGGACGGACTCTCCTACTTGCGGATGATGGGCGGCTCTCCATCGGCTTGATTGGGCCAATTTGGATTTGTTGAGCCACGGGCTCAACTTTACTATTTTTAAACATAGCATTCTTTGTTGTTAGGTTGGGCAACGCCAAAGTTCAGGCGACCCTTTATTATGTTTTTGTGACCTGTATATATGTGTTATAACCTTCATTTCAGTAGAATGGTGCGATTGTGCTTAATGCTCAGGAAATTTCAAATTGCGCAGTTAAACTTGACTAATTGTAAAAAACCATAAATGCATGATAAGTGACACTCGGGAACTCGGGAGTTGTGTCTATGCACGACCCCTGATTTTCCGGGGCGTTACACCACATTACATGAAATAGTGTTAAATGAACGTAGACCATTAAAAGCTTTTTGGAGGCTATAAAAGTTTTGGATTAAGCTTATCTTTGTTTTTTTCCTTCGTCTAGGTCTTTATGACCTAATCAATTAACAGATCGGATGTCAAAGAAAGGCCTTAGGAGGATTTTAATGGTGGATATCCAATCACTACTGTTTTCCTGTGGTGTGGTCCATATAAGATTTATGTCCCTCTTATTTATGGGATCAAGCCATAAAATGATCTATAAAAATGGATGAACGGCATGGATGAAACACATACATCATGGTGGGGCCCACGGAGCACCAACCAGGCTAGTGGCCGGGGAGTAGCCAATCCGTTTCCCTAAGAAACTGTACACGTGGCCCACAGTACCGACACAAGTTAAACTGACTAAATGGTGGAACCCACAATCACTGGGTCCCTGTCCCATAACCCACAAAAATCTGAATGAAGAGACCACACAAATATCAGGTTGATCCAAAACTTTTGTGGCCCACGAGTAGTTTTTAACGGTAGATTACCACTGTTTCCTGTATTATGGTCCACCCGAGTTATGGATCTGCTTCATTTTTGGATCACGCCCTTAAATGAGCTTTCAACACGTATGGACGGCGTGGATGCAGCCACGTACATCCCATTGGTCCCCACAGTCAGGGGTCTCACCCACCTCGGTGAATCCGGTGTCTCACCTAATCTCACCTAAGATGGCCCGTTGACCCAAAATTCATACACATGATCGAACGGTTGGGATCATCCATTCACACGATTCTTCGGATACAACCTACGCATGATGCGACTTGTCATTTGGATGGTCCAGATTGATGGGCATGTGCCCCATTTAGACAGTAAAATAAAAAAAAACCTACAGACCGCGTCTCACGTGCCCTAATTAGACTGTAAACTCGCGTGCGATTGCACCGTTTCTTAAACAGTTGCAACTTCTCTATCGTGCTGGTGGTGTACATGAACATTAATCGAGACCGTCCGATTCGTGATTTTCCCTATCAATGGAACATGCGCCAAAATCTGCACCGACCAGATGACCTTAACGATCCTAGTTTTCCTGTTGAATTTGTACATTGGTCGTTTTCTATTCAAACGTCCATTTGATGGACACTCCAATAGGTGGTCAGGATCATCCAATCTGCATGAAGTTTCTCATCTGATCCACCCACAATGGAGTGAAAAAAATTGGAGGGTCTGGATTAGAGTACGTGTCCCCGCACGTATGATCGATCGTGCGCCATATAAAATAGTGAGAAATGCAAAAGCTACTCAAGCCACTTGAAGAATCGTACTCGCGAGCTGGGGAGCAAGAATGGCATGCATGCGTCAGATCTAGACCAGTTCATCTGGTGGGGGACAATGTTAAACGTACTCGAGCATAAAATCAAGCGGCTCCTCATATCAACCGTATCACATTTGTAGGTTGCACGTGGACCGTTAATGATTTTTTTTTTTTTTTTTTTATTGAATTGATTATTATTTATACATGTGTCCCATCTTATCTGATGAGTGGACCATCTCCAGGTATCATGATCAATGGATCATACTTTCTGGTAGGAAAGGATAGAGAAAACCTTCTTTTATTTCAAAATCCCATGTATATATAACTCTGAGTAAAGAGTATGATAACTTTAGTTAACTGAGTTTCATAAGGCTTATAATGAGCCAAATCTGATCCGTCCATTAAAATCGCCCCTCAATATTAGTCATTTGGACAGAAATTCAACTTGATCCATGACTTAAGTGGGCCACAAAACATGAACTATAGGGACAGGATAAACATAGGTTTGTGTTCCATCATATCCCTTCAAAGGTGACTCTTGAAGGAATATAAATTCTTAATCTCCACATTCGATTTTAGGCACATGCTCCTTAGTCCAAAAATTCATCAGCTTCATTTTCTTGCGTGGACCACACATGCTTGAAAGAAATGAATAATTAATAATTTGATAATGGTTTATAGAACTTGGGCCTAAATTTTGAGGTGTCACCCATACCAATTTGTGATCCAGGCCATCCATTAGGTAGTGGTAGTTAGAGATACCAAATACAAAATAATAATAATAAAATTAAGATATAACTGGTAAGTGATCCACATGTATATGTTAAGTTAGACCATTGAACATTTTTTCTAACCATCTATATTTTTATTCCATAATCATCATTTTCCGAAATCGGATTGCATAAGAGACCATTCCTTTTTCTATCTAATTTAATGGGTTGAGCCCAAAATTGAACCATATTCAAAGATCAATTAGATCATACCACAGAAACAGTGGAGATGATGATTTCCACTATTGAAACCTTGTTGGCCCATGGTCATGTTTATATGTCATCTAACTTGTTTATAAAATCACACGGACATGGATGAAAGGAAAAATAAATATAAGCTTGATCCAAAACTTCTATGCTCCCAAGAAATTTTCAAATGTAAAAGTTCAAGTCAACTGCTTCCTATAATGCAGTTCATTTGAACATTGTATGTGCTTTATTTTCAGGTTATAGTCTTAAAATTATTTAGGAAAATGGATGAACAGACCTGATAAAATACATAAATCATAATGGACTTCACTGAGTTTGCGCTTCCCGATTAAGCATCTCAAAGTTAGGATTATTTCATAATCATATATATAATATGTATTTCTTGAATTTTGGACCAGCTATACGAGAAATAGAGGAAGCCACACAAAATTTACAGAGCGGATGTCACATGAATAGTACTAACAGGGTAGAGCTTATGCAACAAAAGATGGAATCTTTTGAACAATATGTATGTTGTATCGATGGATATAATAATAAATCTTATCTTAAACTGGGGCCCACATTATATCATAAACATTTTTAAGATTTGAAGTTGTAATCAAAAGGATTTCTCCAAAAAATTACATTTTGCCAAACGTATGTGATTTGGAAATGGACGTCAACTTGTTTGAAAAAAGTGACGGTGATAAACAAACGTGAAAAACATGTTTCCTTTCCCTGCAGTTTCCACCAATCAGTAAAATAAGAGGTTTGGTACGGTGCATCTTGATGTATTTTTTTTAGCAATTTGAATGACGTCTAAACGATCCAAACCGTTTATATCATTGACCTTACAATGGATGGCCAGATGGGAGATTCCCAAAACAATTCAAGGTTTGAAGATACCATCAATGGCCAATAAAGCAACCGTTAAAAGAGACGGTCCATAATTGAAAAGAATTTAATGATCAAAGGCTTAGTTTGTTCGAATCTGCATCTACTGGGAGGCTCACCATATAAACGGTTCCGATCATTGGAACATAACCCCAGATTCAACGCTAGTATTCTGCATGTATCGGACAGCAATACGTGGCCGTACGAGAAACGATCCAGCGCGCTGAATGTATGGGACATTCCGTGCATCATCATCACCTATCTGGACCCTTCATCAGGTCCGGTCCACTCTTCGAAGGCTGGATTGGAAATATTACACTGATCGGATGATCCAATCCGTCAATCCAATTGCATAAAATGGAAGGGGAAGATCGTTAATCCATGATAGGCCTATTCATGGATATTTAGGACCATCCGATTTCTGAGATAGTCGTAAGGTAGAAGAAGAAGAGTGGAATAGTCCTAATGGACGGTCCGGATAAGTACTTTGGATGCCAAGAAGTTCAAAAACAACTACGCGCATCAGAAAGTTTGCATGCACTTAATCCACTCTATTCTCTCTATCGCAGTAACTCTCCTTAAATAAAACAAGATATTGTTTTGGAAAACGGGTACTTTGATCAGTTAATCCATAGGCGATTCGCGCGAGGAGATGTTGAAAAATCAATTCGTACACTACCTGCCAATGTGTCGCACGTGGGAGAGATCACGTGTCATCTCGGTTTGGGCGAAGAGATCTCCACAAGGGACCCACACATCACCTGTATCTATCGGGCCACACATGCACGAGAAAAATCTATGGTCAGAAAGAAAAGGACCGCGTATGGCCCACGAGGTGACTGAATGTTGACTTGCCATCTGTGACCAGATTAGGTGCGGCCTGGGACTCACCCAAGACGGTGCGTCCATTTCTGTGAGGCCCATCTTGATGCATGTATTCTATATCCACGCCGTCCATCTGTTTCTTCTTATCATTTTCGAGTATGGGCCCAAAAATTAAGTAGATCCAAATCTCGGAAAGACCATAACATAGGAAACAGAAGTTATTGACCATTAAAAATTTGTTATGGGGCACAATAATTCTGGATCAAGCTGATATTTGTTATTTCCCTTTATCTAGGTTTATGTGAAGTTACTGTTTTAATGGAAAATAAACATTACGGTGGGCCTTAGAAAGTTTTTAATGGTGGATCGTTCACTCACCACTGTTTCCTATTAGTCCATTAAGACTCGTATCTGCTTTATATTTGGATTCATAAGCTAAAATATCTTTTAAAAAAGTATGAACGGCATGGATATATAATACATACATCAAGGTGGGCCCCACTGTAAGGGTCGTACCGTCTTTGGTCCGGCTAGGGCCGTAGCTAATCCGCTACCTGCCATCTCCATGGTAGAACCACGCGTAAGCTGATGATCATAGGTGCGGCTTTGGTGGATCCCCGGATACACCAAGGTGGGTGTATCTCTGACTTAGGGGCCTACCTTGATGCATGTAGCTTACATCCACGCCGTCCATCGTCTTTAACAGGTCATTTTAGGAAATTATAAAAAAAATGAAATAGATCTAAATCTCAAGTGGACCATACTACAGGAAACAGTGGTGATTGAATAGACATCATTAAAAACCTCTTGGGTGAAACCAAAATGCTTATTTACCATCCAACTTGTTGATAAGGGAAAAAGAAAATGGATAAATGGACCACACAAATATCAGCTTGATTCAAAACTTTTGTAACCATAAGAAGTTTTTAATGATCATTCACCATTATTTATTGTGGTATTGTCTAATTGAGTTCTGTATCTGGTTCAATTTTTTAGGATATTGCCATTAAAGAAGCTTTTAAAACGGATGGACGGCATGGATGTAAGTAAAATACATCAAGATAGGCCCCACAGTCAAGGATACACCCAGTCTTTTAAATCCCCAGATTCACCAAACCCGCGCCTGATGAACATCCCATCACTCGCCTTCAAGTTTGACACGTTTGCTAAAAGAGGGCGGATTGCGTACTTAGTAACTAACCATACTTAGCTTACTGAGTAAACTCTGTGGGGTTCACCATTATATATTTTTATTATCCACACCGTCCATCCGTTTTTCCATATCATTTTAGATCATGATCTTAAAATTGAAGCATATATAAATCTCAAATGGACTATACCAGAGGAAACAGTGGGAATTGAGTTATTACCGTTGAAAACTTCTTGGGGGGCCACATAAGTTTTAGATCAAGCTTATATTTGTGTTTGACATTCATCCATGTCTCCTTGACCTTATGAACAGGTTGGATGACAAATATACATCAATGTGGGCCCTAGGAAGGTTTCAACGGTGGATGTCACTATCCCCACTCTTCCTGTGGCGTGTCTCACATTTATCCTTGTATATATTTAAATTTTGGCATAACAACTTAAAATAAGCTGTTAAAACGGATTAACGGCGTGGATAATACACATAAATCATGTGTGGGCCCCACAGAGTTTACTCAGTTTTCAATCTGCTCTATCGCCGAGAATAACCTCCTCAGAACCCTCCTCGCGCGAATCGCCTCAGCAATTGCAATTAGATTCTTCTTATAGAGGGGCAGGCGCGTGTCCAGAAGCTGAGTACACAGCCGGCTATGTTCTACACGCATTCCATCAAAAAAACGGAACGAAGGAAAAACGTTTCCTTTCCTTTCCTTCTTTCCTTCTTCGATTCGATTCGATTCGATTCCTCTCTCTCTCTTCTTCAATCAGATCTGAAATTGTAAAAGGAAATTCCTCAAAAGAAAAGATTTTTTTTTTCCTGGAATCAATCTCTTCCCAACCCGCAAGAAAAACAAATGGAAATGGGAGACTGAATGGTGTTTGATTTCTGGTTTTCTTTGTAATCAGAAGTTGGATTGATTGATTAAATGGGCTGCTTTCCATGTTTCGATTCGAAGGAGGAAGAGGAATTCAATCAAGGGAATCTGCGAGATGGTGGTGGTGGGAAGGATGGAAAGCCAACTGTTGAATCTCATATGTCCAGATTATCTTCAGGTCTGTTTTCTTTGGATTGTTTGATCTGATTTTTGCTTCTTGGCTCTGTTTTGATGTTTTCTCTGTTTGTGCGGTTGCAGTTTTTGATTTTGAAGTGGTGGGTGTGGTGAATTTTCGGATTTCTTGCGTAATTCTATTGAATTTTGATTCGATTCGTTGTATGGTTTTGAATTGGTAAATTATACGAACCTTGGGAGCTGAGTGTGTGTAGGTGGGACCCATGATACTGTGATCCTGGATGTTTATCTGATGGATCCTACTGTAGATGGACCATGCCTCTGTCATGTTCTTAATAGGACATCACTAACTGTTTGATCGTTTGTTCGCAAAACTGCGGTCCATGATACTGTCATCCAGACCGTTGATCTGATGGGTCCTGCTGTCTGTGAACGATGGCCCGGTAACCTCATCAATGGTCAATCCTAACAATTTGGTCGGTGGCGTTTAAAAAGTACAACAATGGTGATGTTCTATTCTGGTTTGGTTCTGGGGCAAACTGCTGGGGCCTGTCAGATCCACGGTCTGGATTGTCAGACCATGAGCCTACTTGTACAGCTCATGACCTGGGGAGACTGCCGCGTACGAAGTCCAAGGATCATGGAAGTTAGTTTTCTTCAGGTTTATCTGAAATCTGGATGTTGTTTTGTGAATTTTGCATTCATTTTTCTTGCTCTTATTGGATTGATTGGCAATATGATCTGATCTTGGAAAATGGAGCGTTGTTTTCATTGATCCAATGGGGCACGCTGTGGATGGGTGTTGGACCAAAAGTATCTTCCGTTGGACAATCCCAGCCATCCATTGGTAGACCTTGGCATGTTCATATGGCTTGTTGGCTATACTTTCCTTCTGACCATCACTTTTTGGCTTATCACCAATCATTAGGATGTTCTGATGGATGAGTTACCTGTAGCATCCCCAATCCACTGTGGGGCCTATGAGACGGACAGTATGGATCACTAAAACATGGGCCCATGGATTAATGCCCTATTTGTAAAGTGCTGTAATTTGAGACTGGATGTTTCTTCTATAAAGTATGTGTTTGTTTACTTTTGCATATCAGAGCTTAAATTGGCGAATGGATATCTTTAGAAATGATCGAATTTTGATTTTGATTTTTTGGAATTTTCATTGGATTATGAGTCAATTGGGCATCCCCCCCTTTCCTCTTTCTTTTATTTATTTCTTGAGTTTGTGATCTTGGTGTGCTAGTATGGTTTTCAAGTGGGTAGTACTGAGATTCACTGACATTGGAAAATGAAGCTTAGCTAGTTTTCATGACTTATATTTAAATTACAGTAACATATCTCTATGTTCGGTTTCCTCAGAAATTGCACCTTAGTCCAGGTATACTGCGAACAGATCTGATAGCGTTGGGTTTTAATTTTCACTAAGTACTTTCTTGGGAGTTCCTTCTTTTGGTTCCAAATGAAGGAATATGGAATTTTATTTTTTTAATATCTTCAAATTCTCGTGTTTTGACTTTGTATTTTAAAATTTTAAATTGGGACGATAACATATGTAAGTGATTCATATTGACATTTGATCCGATCTTGGAAAGTGGAGTGTAGGGAGTTTCATGATTCACATGGAAATTCCTGTAAAATGGATTCAATGTTGTCAGGCATCTTCATTTTCAAAGACTAGTGCTTAAAAGGGTTAAACGGTATATTGTGAAATAACACAGTTTTGATTTCCTGATAAGTGGCAATTTTCATCTGGTTGCGAATATAAACAGATACAGAATGGAGTTTGCTATTTCAATTTTCGATCTTCAGGTTCCTTTTTCTGAAATCAGGATCATATATCTTGGTTTGGCTCTTTGATGGATTTCCAGGAGCTGACAGACTCAGAACAAGAAGCAATGGAGTGTCGAAAAGGGAATCATTTGGTCCAAAGCCTGGGCCTGATGTTAATATTGGAGCGCAAACGTTCACCTTTAGAGAGCTTGCAGCTGCAACAAAAAACTTCAGACCTGAGTGTCTTCTAGGGGAAGGCGGATTTGGATGTGTTTATAAGGGTCACCTGGAGAGCACGGGGCAGGTAAAATCTCCATCTATTTTCAGGTTTTTTTCTTCAATTGCTTGTGACTGAACCAACCTGACTTGCGGACAACCCGAATGTAATTGACCCAACCCAAGTCTGGGTCGTGTTGTCAAGGTCCTTGAGTTGGGTTCAGGTTGGAAAACACCAACCTGATTTGAAATGGGGTTGGGTTCGGGTTGAACAAATTTGGGTCAGGTTAGCTCGGGATTTGGGAACAATCACACGTATTTGGGTCGGGTTGGGTTGAGTATAGGGGAAATTGGGTTGGGCATCTTGGTTTTTGACGCAGGGGAGGACGTGAGGTCGAGCACCGTCTTCCTCAAGAGGATAATTATTCCGAATCCACGGAACTTCTCTGGACTCCTCACAGAGACTTTCTCGAATCCACGAGAAAAGAGAGCAGAAAATAGAAATAAATTCTAAATAAATTCGAAATAGATTAATGAATGAATAAAAACGAGTTCACAACCCTTTAAATAAGGGTACTAAGCAATGGAAAAGAAATCAGAATCAAACTACAACTAACTCCTAAAATTCGCGACTTACTATAAATAGTAAACTTACTATTTATAGACGGTCGTGATGTCTACTAGTGCGCAGATGTAAGGTTTTCGGCCAAAAATAGTAAGTGTCCTATTTGGCTTCACCAAACCGTTTCCCTAATTATTCTAAGCTCTTTTCACGTTGGGCAGCTCCTAAAGCCCGACGGATGAAGAGTTATAAACAAACTAAAACTTACTATTTATAGTAAAACGAAATTGAAACAGGAAACGACCATCAAATCAGGGTTTTCGCAATTCCGAGCGTCGCAACCCCGCGTAGCTGGGTTGGTTGGCTAAAGTAGCTCGTTCTACCCCAAAATCATATATTTTTCGTCGGCTAACTCATCCCGGATTGTGAGATACGCCTGATTTAAGGTTTGATGGTCCAGATCACTTCTTTCGCCGACCGAGCCTTTTCTGATCCATCTTTGCCATGTAATTGTCCGCGACCCGCTCTACATCAGTTTTGTATTCAGGTTAGGTCGGGTTGTGGGTTGGGTCCTCTTGAGGCGGGTCAGGCTTCAGTTAACTCTCAACTCCACCTAATCGGCCCCCGAGTCGCATGCATATTGGTGATTGTAGTTTGAACTCTTCATCTTCCGTCTGAGTTGAAGATGAGAGATTCTTCTGTGCAGTTTGGGAATGCCTAAATCATATCCGTAAGAAATGAACTTAAACATCAATGCAAAATACAGTGTAGATTTTTGGAAAACATTTGTATTTTACTAATGAGAATATGTGCTTTTTGAGCAGGTTGTTGCTGTAAAACAATTGGATAGAGATGGGCTCCAAGGAAACAGGGAATTTTTGGTGGAGGTTCTCATGCTCAGCCTTTTGCATCACCCTAATCTTGTCAATCTGATCGGATACTGTGCTGATGGAGACCAGCGACTTCTTGTCTATGAGTATATGCCATTGGGATCATTGGAAGACCATCTTCATGGTAAGATGGCAATGCTGCCACTGTGCACTTCGATATGGTTTGTATGATTCCTCCCACATTGAGAATTGGGCTGCACTTAGATGCATGAGCGAATTAAATTGTTGATGTTGAATTTAACAAGAGGAAATGGCCAAATAGCACCATTGTTTACTCAAATGACAGTGACATTCCTTTCATGTAATTGCATTGAGGTAGTATACAATGCTCGGATAGTAGTAACATTCGAGTTGTCAATTTGTACAAATGAGGTGTATGGTTCAGTGGTCCATGATGTTGGTATGATTGGCCTCATTGTAGATGGCCCATGCACCAAATAGCCCCCTGGTAGGAAGAATCAAGCTTGGTGGTAGTATCATTCGGGTTGTCAGTTTGTACAAAAGAGGTGTATGGTTCAGCGGTCCACTATGTTGGTATGATGAGCCTTGTTATAGATGACCTTTGCCCCAAATAGCCCCCATGGTTGGAAGAATCAAGCTATGGAGTGATTTGGTACTGTCGCTGTCATTTATGAACTGTGTATTTGTTGGCCAACTATTGAAGAATGCGAGGGTTTTTTTTTTCCCTGTGAGTCGGGCTGTCAATGGGCCAGCTCAGGCAAGGCAAAATCAAAATTTATAATAGGCCCGGGCCAAACAGTTCAAATCCAGACCAGGCCAGTTGACAGCCCTATCTGGGAGAAATTTTGGTATGTGGGGCATCCAGTGAGGCCCACAATAAACAATGGTTTGGATCACTGAGCCATGAACCCCAAAACTGAAAATTTAAAAGCTGAACAAACTCTCAGGCGAAGAATGGCATAGTATCTCAATTGCAATATGAAGTCCAAAACCTGAATATTGATGATAAGGAACGTAATTACAATTTGGTTATTTCCATTTTACTACACTAATAATTGCAAAAAAAATTTCCACTGATAAAAAAATAATAATTGCAATTTGTTACATACCCCATCCATACACACTTGATATTATGATTGGCCCATCTTTGGTGGAAGATTATTGTTACTGGCTCTAGAATTGCACACTTCATTGCTTATAGTAACTCATGATTCATGTCGTGTAAATATTGTTTGTTCTAGTTTGGTACTGGAGGTGTTTTTGGCGAAATGATCTACTTCGCTAGCTCAGCATCAGTGATTGGAGAATGAAAAGAGGATTGTTCATGTGTTTGGAGAATATAATGGTGAACCATTTTTTGTGGTTGGTGATCATTGTTAGATGCTATGTGAATTAGATAGTTTCATGCTGCATCCAAAGGTAGTACCAGCTAATACAGATAAATAAACAATTTTCATCTCTATTCTTCAGTGGTAGGAGTATTGGAGTTAGCTGGGTTAGAGTTCTAGTCTTTTCTGGATGAGATTGTAGAAAAGAAACTAAAGCTGTTGGGTTTGATTTGTGACACTGTCGGATGGTTGGTTTTCTGTGTACTTTGTAACATAGAGAAGGCATGTAGGATCAATGATCAAGGAAGGTTATATGAAACCTCAAGTGAAATAGAACCAGAAAATTCCACACCTTTTCCTTTTCTGTTGTCCAAATAAACTAACGTCCCAAATACAAATGATCAAGCAGCCCTCTGTCTTCATTCCTACTAACCTGATTTGGATGTTCAAACAGCCATGAAGCAACTAAGAACTAACTTCTCCCTACTTGGGTTGTTTACTCCCTTTAACGAACCCATAACTGTTCTTTGATTTTGAAAACTGACTCCTACTTCAAAATCAAACCGGATGCTTCCAAAATTTAGACAAATTACCGTAAGTTTTAAATTTATTGAGCAACTGAGCGCCTTCATTTTCTTATCCAATACTCATGTCAGGTCTGTTCAACCCCTTTCTTTGAGGACCACTTTTGCCATTCTGTTTAGCTCAACAGCAAGCCCACTTGATGAGTTTGGCTGCAGCAGTTTGTGTTTGGTTTTGAAGTTTGAAGTGCCCATCATTGTTATCTTCTTCTGGCTATATGTGATCAGCTTTACGAATCCTTTGAAAAATGCCTGATACATAGAAATACCATTTGTTTGGGAAATTTTAATGTGGGTGCAACGTAGCTGATGCGTGGATAAAGGTCTTCTTCTCAATAGTAGCCCTTGAATTCATAAGGAAAGAGAGAATCTCTAAAACCAAGAATAAAAATTGATATTATTGAATGAAATGCTCTCTACAACATACCTGATGGCCTTATATAAGCCAATGAGGCCCTAGACTCCTAATAATCTGAATCAAGCTAGGAGACTTTCCCAAAATAGTAAAAATTACTAATAATAGTAAAATATGTCTAATCGTACCCAAACTCAGAAAATACTCTTAGATGAGTAAAACAGAGACGTTGGACTGGACCTGGACTCTTAAACCCCTAAAAATAAAGAAATTGAAACTTATTGGAGAGAGTAAGTTTTATCTTCAAACTTAAATTTTACACCTGAAGCGATTGAATTTTGCAAAGCCATTTGAAGGCCAATAAACAATTAACCAGGAATTAGAGCTCATCGATAGCCTTCCACAACATATGATACGTGCGAACGGATAACTGGTTGCAAAGTTGTAGCAGTCGGGATCAACAGTGCAGATTTAATCCTTTTTTCCCTTAGATTTTTTATTTCCTTCGATCCTAACCGTCAATGAGATTGTTTTTGACTTTTTCATACATCAGGATATATTGGAACAATTTAGTACTTCTTAGCACATGTGCATTAGTCTTGTGCCCATTACGTATGTTGGTAGACTACTCTCAATACGCATGCTACTTTAGATACAAAATTGCATGGACAAGCACATCAATGCATTTAAATAATTCATCATAGTCGTCGTTCATTTAAAAAAAAATTAACACACTTCAATCAAATATAGTTGCTTTTAGCATTTTTAACTTGACCATGAGTGATGAAACGGTCTATGTAGATCTTCCTCCTGACAAAGAGCCATTGGACTGGAATACGAGGATAAAGATTGCGGCCGGTGCAGCCAAAGGGTTGGAATACTTGCATGATGAAGCAAACCCTCCTGTTATTTATAGAGACTTCAAATCATCGAACATATTATTGGATGAGGGGTTCCAACCTAAGCTATCTGATTTTGGACTTGCAAAGCTGGGTCCTGTTGGAGATAAGTCTCATGTCTCCACCAGGGTCATGGGGACTTATGGTTATTGCGCTCCTGAGTATGCTATGACTGGACAATTAACTGTGAAATCCGATGTGTACAGTTTTGGGGTAGTCTTCTTGGAGCTGATTACTGGACGGAGGGCTATCGATAGCAGCAAAGCTCAAGGAGAACAAAATCTCATTTCATGGGTAAACCCTTCTAATCTATTTGTGTTATTGTTACTGAAAATTGTCTCTCTTTTTTATTTTTTTATTTTTATCTTGTTCTAATTTTCCAGTGCTTTTTTGGAATTCAGAACAACGAATATAGAGATGTAATGAGAATGGGATTTCTTATCCTGCCCAAGATCCAGGCATTCATCTGGTGGACTCCATGATGTGCCGTTGTGCAAAAACCAGGACACATGTGGCTCACTTGATGCCCCAAGCAGCTTCATACTTGGGCAACGGTACATTCACAGTGGGGCTTGCCCAATGAATGGCTTTGATCTCGCACGAACATGCCATGTTGGCACATCAAGTGGGGTTTGAAATCATACCAAGTAGACCATAGCCTGGCTTCACTAAGCTATTATAGTTTTTGACATAATTTATTATATTCCATCTTGCTTTCAGTCTCAAAATTTAGCGCAGCTTAGACCAAATTAAAGCATTATATCATAGTTTAGCAGAGTATGGCGAATTATGCACATGCACCCACTCCCTCACTGCATATACCTTCCTGTTCAAACAGTCCAGATTATTGGCTGGAACATAGTGGGGTACAACCCCCCCCCCCCCCACAAAAAAAAAAAAGAAGAAGAACGGAAGTGAGGAAGGAAGAAAAAAGACACCATTGATTGGATGATCGTGGTCCCAGCAAAGGCTGTCAAATGGATTGTTAGGAAAATAGTGGTCAACCGTCCAAAGTCGCAGTTAGGGAAATAGTAGTCGACCATCCAAATTCTACCAGAAAATGTCCATTTTTCGGATCTCCACCAAACCCCCCCCCACACACACACATCCGTAGTGTGGCCCAGATATGAATTGTTTGAATTGAATTGCATTATATGCCATACTTGGTGCTTGGGTCCATGTGTACTGTTCACCTTACTCTCCTTGAGTATCCTGTAATTCCTCATCACATTACAAAGCGAGAAGGTTTGGTTCCCAAAGGAGTGATAGAGTTGTACTGGAAAAGTTCAAAAAATCTCTTGATTTCTGGAATACTCAAATCCAGAACGTAACCACCCTGTAATATGCTCAGAATGTGTACTGAGTGCATTACTGATGTACCCACCACTCATGCAGATGAGATTGCCTAAGACTTTTGATGTTCTTGATTCTGTGGCTGATTTTCAGATCGTCTCTTTTACAGAGTCCATTTGGATGGTCATTGGACTGAACTACAATATTTCAATTATTTATGGAGGAGATGACCAAGATGGAGATTGGATCATTTAATTCCTTTATATTGAATAAAACGCTTACTGCAATTCCACGAGTTTCAAGTTGGACTTGAAATGCTATTTGGCAGCAAGTCCCTCGTCATGAATGGAATTGCTATAGCCCCTCTTTAAGTTATTTTCAATTTATCGAATTGAACATTCGCAATTCAATTCAGTGAGGGCATCTAAACGCCGCACCGTTAACTGAGTGGCCTCCGTTCATCTACCATCCATCCAGAAAAAAAGTCTCCTACAAGGGTACACTTGCATGTTGCTTGAACTAACTTCAAAATTCAACCATTTGAATTGGTAATGGTTGTTTAGTTAGGATGCAACTCCAATCACCCTTTGAGATCCTCGTATTCCAAAAGGCACTTGGGTGAGCACTTTGTTTTGGAAACCACATCTTGATTAGGTGCTCTTCCACTCCAAACCACACCTGTCCCTGAATGGGGAATGTTAGAGGGAGATATACATATGTTCATTTCAATGTCCCTCAGAACACCACATCCTTTTGTAAAAATTCTCTTAGTAAAATAAGTTTAGGGAGCAAATCATTTTCCTTTTGTAAAAACTCCTTGAATAAAAAATAGCTTATTGCTCCCTTACACAACCTTTTTACACAGATCTCCTCCCTTATATAGGGAAATACCCAATTGTACCATTAGGAATACCAAAACATATGCAGTCAGGATAGAGAAGGCTGGATTTTCAGAGACTTGGAATATTTATCAGCACAACTCCAGGAGTTCCTCTTTGATGATATTTCGACTCAAAGTTCTTTTTGCCTCTGTCATGATTCAGTATCCAGTGTCCCCACTCACTTGGGCCCACATGCTAAGATGGTTTGAACTGTATTTGTTCTCATGACTAACAGAAATAAGTCATTGTCCCATGATCATGCTTCAGTGATGATGCTAATCTTTGATTTTGAGAGTTGAATGTGAGTAATTTAAAATTTTCTTTTTCATTGTTTTTATACAGATAATGATGGTCAAAATCATTAGTTCAAATTTTTATTTTTATTTTTTATTTTCTCTTGTGGTAGCCCTTGTAGCATAGAGTTCACACCATGGACGGTTCCGATCATCAGACCATGCAGCATGCGGGCTGTAGTGCGCGGTGGTAGGGCAAAGGGAAGGCCTCACACGGGAACAATCTTATATTCATGTACTACATTTTCCATGTACAATAAGCTTGGGAAATCGTAGGGCAACCAACAGGCCGGATTTGGGTTGGGTCCTATAGTACCCGTACCTGGGATAACTGGGTTTGAGTCTTGCTGGTCCAGGTCTAGTTCCTGGAGACTCAGACCTGGATCCAGTCAGGTTCGGGTACCCCTCAGGTCTTTGGATCTAGGTTTTGAGTTGGGATCAGGATAAGTAGGAGAATTTACATGGTTTAGCCACCCAATGGATGGATTAGATCGCATGCACACTTACCACTTTGACACATGTAGGGTGTGTAGACCCAGCCCATACTAGACTGAACCTGAACCAGCTGTGACCAGGTCCATGAAATGGATGACCTGAACCTGACTAGACCCAAATTTTAACCGGTTTCAAAAGGTGAAACCCAAACCCGACCCAATTTCTTAATGGGTCCAAAAGATGGGATCCCGATCCACTAAAATCAGTTAGGTCCATTGGGTACCGATGGGTCTGGGTACCCATTGACAGCCTGAGGTAATCAGTTCAGATTAAGTCAGTGTAAATCAAATTCGGCTGTGTATTCATACCCCATGGAATTGATCGTTTGCAAGGAAAGGAAATCACCCAAATCTTACCAAAGAGGTGTTTTACTGATTTCAGAGTCAGTCACATTCCTAGCTAGAACACACCAGCTGTTGGTTAGATCTCTTAAGAGTACCTTGTTTGTTTGTTAGTGTATACAGTATTCATGCACCAACTATTGTGTATAAAGATGATCTGGCAATCAAACGATAGATCTTTGATGATGACAGTGTCCATTTCATCCATTCTGTAGTATGCAAGAGTATGTAACGGTAATACTCTAGGGCATGAGTGTTTAGCACACGTCGCACAAGCATGGTCACACTTTCAAGTGTTTTCTGGTAAACACCACTGAGATTGTGGTGATTTAACATTCCGAGCATGCAACTGTGATAAAGGCACATGTGATGTGCAAAAAATAATATCAATGGCTGACAATCTTGTATGTTGGGACTTGGAAAAATGGTGTTAGCATCCAGGTTGACACCTGAGTAGTCAGTCGATGGGGGACTTGTAATATGGATTATTGCTGATGCTTTGATAGAGTCCTGGAGAAGACTTTGAGACTTGGAGGTGTGTCTATTTGGTGGGACATGAAATGCATGTGATGACACTTTGTCTTTGTTGTCCCGTAGAGAGCGTCGTGGATGACACTTTGTTTAGGGTAGTTGGTCCTTTCCCGAGAAGGGCAGGAAAGTAGAGCTCAGAGACAGCTCATGCCAAGTGCAGGGCTTCTCTCTCTGAGAGAACCCAAGTGCTACATTGGGTTTCAAGTCCGTGGGTGGCTTTGTCCTGGAAAAGGAGGAAGGGCTGGGACACAAGGAAGAGATCTGCAATGATTGGCATCATGAGCTCAATTTGAAGGACAAGATGATTGGTTTTGCTTGTTGTAATTTTGCAAGCCGTGCACTCAGTGCATGAAGTAGAAAGGGGAATTGTAGGTGGTTCTTTAACTCGGGGAATGCAATGAAATCCTGTCACAGCCATGGTATGGGATCTCCAATCATCCCTTTGTGAGAATGATCAAGACAGTGGATCCTGAGGGATCCCCTTATAACCATATGGGGAAGGAGTCAGCTGCCAACAAGGATTGACAATTCACCCAAGTCGATTCGGACTTGGTCAAGTCCAATACCATTTGGCACCACAAGTCAGCATTGTAACTTGGCCTGACTCAATCGAATCAAAACTTTTAACTCAGGACTAAAACTGAATAGAAATGTCTTAAAACCATGGTTGCAGAGGTGCAATATACACGACAGAGTCCAGCCTGTGGTAGAGATCTCTTGATCCTCTAGGATGGGAGAGAGAAAGTGAGAAGAAGTCTTCTCGAAGGGAAGAAAGCTCTCTGTGTGGTGGAGGGCGGAGATGGTATGTGCCTGTGGATTGAAGTCTCCCAGCAGGAAAGGGAAGGAAGAAAATGATGGTCTTCGAAAGGAAGCCTCTGCATCAGATAGTCAAGCAAAGGATGACCAAAGATCCCCTCTCTGAATCCATCATAGAGGGAGCTCCAGTGATCGCACCGCGACGCCAAATCCTATGTGAATGGTGACCCTATTGAGATGGTGAGTCTTGATTGGTTGTGGGGAAGGTATTCAGAAATGGTCAGGTAACGGTAATGGTGGGACCTGTTATGCAATACACGGCTGTGATGCCCAATCCAGAAAAAAAAAAATGGCATGTAATGGCCATAACAGGCCCATTCAAGGCCGTAACAGACCAATGTGCAATGATACATTTTTTACTTAAAAAAAATCTGACCATTACAAGGCCTTTAACGGTTGTTTCGCCATGTATAATAGATGGTCATATGGCCTGCATGCCTATTATTTCATTAGGGAGAATACCTTGGACGTGGATGGACCAAGGTTGGGTTGTCATGGACTGAGGACTACTTCCTCATTCTAGATGGTAGAGAAGGTAATATTACAAGTGGATGATTTCACCATGGGCATGTTTGGTTGCACCAAATTTCATGAAAAATTGAGCAACCAAAGGCACCCTTAATGAATTATTGCAATTCGATCGGATAGCCCATCCAAACACTGCCACAAATTTTTTATTTGATCTACCCAATTTTGCTACTTGGATGGATTCATGCAAATAGTCCTGAGTTCTAAAAATTACTGAATGTCAGGCACATTTTGTCTTTGCAGGCCCGCCCCATGTTCAACGACAGACGGAAGTTCCCGAAATTGGCAGACCCACGTCTACAAGGCCGATATCCAATGCGCGGGCTCTACCAGGCCCTTGCCGTAGCGTCCATGTGCATTCAAGAGCAGGCGGCCGCTCGTCCTCTCATTGGAGATGTGGTGACTGCTCTTTCCTACTTGGCATCCCACTCATACAACTCCCCTACAGCTCCTGACGGGAGGAGAGGCGGCAGCAGTGGTGCCGATAGACAAGAGGAAAGAACTGGAAGAGTGGCAAGAAATGAACAAGGGGGAGGCTCCGGACGCAAGTTGGACTTGGATGGTTCTGAGAAAGATGACTCTCCAAGAGAGACTGCTCGGATCTTGAACCGGGGTTTGGACCGAGAGCGAGCGGTTGCAGAGGCCAAGATATGGGGAGAGAATTGGCGGGAAAAGAGGCGAGCAAACGTGCAAGACAATTTTGATGGTGCAAACGGGGGCTAGGCCTTAGATTCATCGCTTTCTTTCATGTAATGAGATATGAACCGATCATCAGAGAGGCGGGCCACATGATGGTAACGCATTGTCTTCCTTTCTTCTCTCTTACATGAAGGAAAAACCAGATAGCTGAGAGTGTACATTGACATGGAGAATAAAAATGAAGCATCTTTAGCCCCTTTACTGTTATTTAAAGTTTAGGACCCGTTTGGATGCAATCTTGAATTGAATTGCAATTGATCAGTTTGGTTGAATTGAATTGCAATTGATCAGATTGGTAAAGAAGGTCCGGCGCCATTTTAATTCATAATGACAACCAAACTCATTACAATTCAATGCATTTTGAAGTTGGACTTGAAATAATCATGATGGTGTATGCTTGCTCTGATGAATTGAGTTGTATTGCAATTCATTTGACTTGGAACATCCAAACACTCTTTAAATTCTCACTCGCCCAGGTTATGTAGAAAGGCAAAGGACACATGAGATATGTTACAATGCTCCAGGGAAATCTGGGTCTGAGGCTGGATCCACTACAAAGCTTTGAAGGTTAAGCTTAAACCTATTGCGTGGGGTCCACATGATGTGTGCATGACATCTGATCCGTCCAACATTCATTAAGTGTTCTCTTTTGAGGCTAAAAATCTGCCGAGCGAAAACTCAATCGAACGGTTGAAAAGGAACATCAACCATTAAAGCCTGGTGAATTGCGTATGGGGCCCACCATCTCCATTCAGATGAATGGTCATTCATTCCAGGTCGCTGATTTTAGAGGTTTTAAGTATGATTTTAGTGGCGCACAGGATGGATGGATTGGATGTTTTGCACGCATCATGGTGGGTCCCACACATTGGGTTGTTGGTTAAGCTCATTCTAAGAAGCTGTAGTGCGTTGGTACGACGAGCTCCTATATTGGATAAAAAAATCATAGATCTTCAACAGTCCACATTACCAAAACAGGGATTTTTGGTACGTGGGCTACCCACAATGAGGGCCACACGTGTGTGTACAATCTTATTGCCCAAGCTACCGTTCATGCATCATCGTCTATGGCTATCCACGGGTCAGGTTTGGCTGGACCCGAATGATCTATAGCTGGGCCCATTTACAATTTGGTTATGAAATTAGGTGAATGATACCTTTGGGCTGTGTGGGGCCCACCTGGGCCACCTCCTAGTGTTCACCGTCCATCCCAAGAATCATCCGGACCCAAAACTAATCTGGAACACACAACAGGGAGAAGTGTACAAATCACACCTAAAACCTATATATTCAACTGGTGTGGCCCACCTGTCAACTGGGTTGGATGGCACATACACAACCCGTTGAACCCTACATTCCATCTGAAAGCATCTATGGTGGGCGCCACCCTCCCCATTGTTCTCTATTGCTCCATTTTGTGTGGCCCAGAATGGGATTGGGGTTGCATCTAATGGACAGTTTAGATGGCATTAGCACATAATCGCATTCCCTTGAAGATTAGGCAAGCACCATGCTAGTGGGCTTTAAGCCATACCCACTCAGCCCACTTATGATTTAAGTCGAGGCCCATTAATAGAGTGGTCTGAGGCCCATGTTGATGCAGGCCCAATATATCAACACACAGATGTCGATTAGAAACATGCTTGCTAAACCAAATACATGCACATGCTACAATTCCAAACGTGTGATAGATCTGAGCTTTCTATTTCATTAAAAGCATTGATACTAAATATCTATCCACCTCACTCCTAAAGAGACTCGGATTGCATGGTGTAGCACACACCACCAACTTTCATGGTGTGTTTACGTAGCAAAGTTCCGTGGGTACAACCATGATGCATGCCTTAAACACACTCTGTCCATTTATTTTTTTATATATCATTTTAAGGCATGAGTGAGTGCAAAAGTAATTAGATATAAAGCTTAAGTGGACAAAAAGATCAATGACACTTGGAAATTAAAAGATCAGGAAGGACAAAAAGATAAATTCCATAAAGAGTATTCTCATAATTTAAATACATGAACAAAGGGATTTGCTAACATAATCATGCGACACCAAACCTTTTAAATCACACATGGGAGACCTATAGTAAATCCAAACCATTCATTCACTCATACAATTAAAAGATAATCTATTCAATATAATGAAAATAGACAAGTCAATATTGACCACAAACAAAATAGTCCTCATCTTAACATTTAGTACATAAATAAAGAAAATTAAGCAGCAAGCCCACCTCAATTACTTGGGATATGGCTGGAATGGGCCTATGCTTCGGCCAGTGCCAGGACAGATGGGGCTACGGTCACCTCTCCCTGTATCTTCCTATATAAGCCGTAACTCCCATATCCCAGCTAAAATGAATGAGATACCTATAATAGAATGTGTGGGCGTGTCATTCATATGATGATTATAATGCTTCCCGCAATGGAAAACAGAAGGGCGCCTGCAATGATAGAATATTTGGCTGTATTCCTAGCTGCATAGATTTAAAAAAAAAAAAAAAAAATTTATTTTTAGTGAAATAAAATATATTTTCAATTGCTAAAATCTAATACTATCGATGTGGCCCACTAGACAAGGGTCTGAGATTGAGAAATGGAGCCCATACCATCTTGGTGGGTTCCTAGCTGGACGGAGAAGATGAAGTCGTTGTCCATGGTGGGGGCACTGATCAACAGCGGTGTATTGTCCAAATCTGGGGAGTAGTCAATCCGTTTCCTGCCCTGGGGCCACACCTAATGCGTCTCTCAATTCTAATACCAAAAGTAGGGCTGAAATTCGGGCAGGTTGGGTTACGTTGGGTCGGGTTGATGCTCAACCCTAGCCCAACCCAAGGTTCCTATACCTCAACCCTAACCCAACCCAACCCAATCTCGGGTTGGGAATTCTCAACCCAAGCCCAATCCAAGCGGGCTCAGTCGGGTTGATCGGATTGGTCGGGTATATACATGCTAATATTTTCGTTATTACATTAGTTTATTATATTTCAATATAGAATTTATTTTTTGTATCTATAATTTTATTAATTATATATGTGATTATTCATTATAAAGAACAATTTTTTCTTTAAAAAACAAGCTAAAATATAAGACAACTACTCCTTTTAAAGTCATGTAGCATAGCATGAAATCTATTTGGGAGAGAAAAATCTGGCATATCTTGTTAGCTTGAGTCCTTGGAAATGACGTGGACAAATGAGACTCGACATCACTAGTGTGCCTTCGACACAAACAATCCATACAATTATAATTTATAAGTAACTTATATATTGATCGGGTTCGGGTTGGGTCGGGCAACCCGAGACCTCAACCCGAGCCCAACCCAAGTTTTATTGGGTTGGTGTTTGTATAGCCCAAGCTTAAGATCGGACCCGAAATATCCTGCCCGAGCCCAACCCAATGTCGGGTCGGTCACGAGTCGGTCGGGTTGAACCCGCCCAACTTTCAGCCCAACTTTCAGCCCCAACCAAAAGTAGACAGAAAAGACTGTATATGGCATTTGCCTTTAACAGAAACGATCATCCTAATTGATAAATGTACTCCCCTTTCTGTACACCCTGTTACCAAAAGGCAAAAGTAGAAAAGAAAGCTGCATCCATCAAGTTCAGGTAAGAAAAATCTCTGTAGGGCAATATAGATGTTTGTGTGACACCCACTCCGTTCATCATTTGCTACGAATCATGTTAGGAGGTGAATCTAAAAAATCAGATCAATCATAAACTCAAGTGGGTCACACCATGATGATCGTAAGGTGGGGTCCACCCTGACGTTTATATGCCATACAACCAGTTGGTAAGGTGACCACTACCCGGAGGAAGGGAA
This sequence comes from Magnolia changhungtana, assembly GCA_030180095.1. Classification (NCBI taxonomy): domain Eukaryota; kingdom Viridiplantae; phylum Streptophyta; class Magnoliopsida; order Magnoliales; family Magnoliaceae; genus Magnolia; species Magnolia changhungtana. The sequence goes on from JASAUF010000382.1 coordinate 4,701,017, forward strand.
AGCACCAATAGTTACTATGCCCTCGTTTTCCCATGGTGTGTGCCATTTTAATTTTGGATTTGACTGATTTTTGGTCTCAAGCCTTAACAGAAACCGGTGCAACTGATGGACGGAGGGAATGTCATGCAAGCATTATGGTGGACCCTACGTAGCTTTATGCTCCACAGGCTCTTCCTACAATGTGCGGTAGGAAATTGGTGTCCCGTTAAGCGCACACGCGTGTACAAGAGAGCCACTTACACGCCATCCGATGTGAAAATAGGGCTGTAAATGGGTCAGCGGACCCGATGGGGTACCCGGACCCGACCCATTAAGACCCGACTCAAACCCGACCCGTTTGCTAAATGGTACAGGTCCAGGTCCAAGGATAGATCCATTTGTCAAACGGGTCTGGGTCTGGGTTCCTTTCATTTAGACCCGACCCGACCCGACCCGACCCGACCCGAACCCTGTTAGTAAATGGGCGGGTCTGGTCTACCTTACATGAGACCCGCCTGCAGACCAGGACCCGCCTGCACCCATATCCTTCCCACTTCCCTATATATTCTACTGGCGTTCCCACTTCCCTATATATTAAGCAACTAACAACGTTCCCACTTCAAAATAAAATACAAACTACTTTGAAAATAAGATACACCTCCTTGATTTTTTATTTGGCCCACCATGTTGTTTATTTGAGATCCACTCCAGCCAATAGATGTATAATCATTAGTTAATCCCGGGGCAAAAACATTAGGCTAACTTGAGATTTAGGTGGGCCACCTCAAAGGAAATAATTGGGAAAGAAAGGTCCACGCTTTATTTTTAATCGGCCCACTGTGATCATTATATAAAATCCACTCCATTCATTAGATGTCACACAAAATCTTAAGCCCTTTCTTAAAAAATCACGCCCATATGTGATTTAGGTGGGCTAAATTAATGGAAATAGTTTAGAATGTGAGCTTTGTCCTATATAGTTCTTTTGATGGTGTGGCCCATTTTAATCACGGATGAAGCTGATTTTAGGGTCCTCATTCTAGCATGTGGTGCCTCACCTTGTGATTGGTGTAGATTTTACATAATCATGATTGGGCCCGCACAAGTAGTGAACCATTTTCCTTCTCATAAATCAGTACCAAAGTGACGAACCAGTGGCAGTGACTCTTCATCTCCTCTTTATTTTCTATATCCCTCTCTCGATGTATCTTATCTATTTAAGAAAGATAAGAAGTTTGAATGATATTTAAAATAATTTCAGGTTTTTGGAAAAAGTTTATTTATTTAAGGCTAAAAACAGAACTACACTTCTCATGCATCAACAATCTGTTGGACCCGTTAGACCCGTTGGACCCGTTTCTAAACGGGTCTGGTTCAGGGTCTGGATCTCCCTTAACCAAACCCGTTAGACCCGACCCATTTATAAATGGGTCTGGGTGGATCTCCCTCTACCAGACCCGGACCCATTTATAAATGAGTCTAATGGGTTGACTCGGACCCGACCCGGACCCGCCCATTTAGTAAAAGGGTCTGGGTCTAAAATTTGGACCCAGACCCGTTTAGTAAATGGGCGGGTCTGGTTTTAGCTAAACCCGCCCCGAACCCGACCATTTACAGCTCTATGTGAAAATGTGGCACACATTGGCATGATCCAAGCTGTCCACCAGGTGGGCCCCAAGGTGGAAATGCACCTATCAAATAGTCTGCCTTGTCACTCATTAAACAGCCTAAGATGCTACCAAGAGAAGGATGGCTCAGAAAAGGTAGGCTGAATTTCCTTTGTCATCCATTGGTTCTGTAAAATGCAGCCCGGCTGATGAATAGACGGAGTCAAATATCTGTGAAGGACATCTGCATGGTGGGATGTATCTGATGGACGGACTGGATCTTGCACAAACGTGTGGGCTTATGAACAAGCTCGATGGCAAATAAACATCATGGTACGCATCCTAATTTTCTATATCATTTGATTTTCGGATGTGCGGTAAAACGCATAAGCTTGTGTGGCCCACCACTTATGTAATATCCATTCAGTCCACGAGCTTCTATTTTCAAAAAAAATAAAATAATAATAATAATAGTTATACCTGCGGAGGTGATGTTTGACATGTTTGATGAAATGTTTGCTAAATCAACAAGGAATTTTTGAAATCCCACACGATTTAAGGGAGAAAGAGGAGAGAAAGAGGGGAAGTGTGGGAGAGAGCGGGAGTGGTGAGAGAATGAGGGAAGAAAGAGGCGAGAAGAGACGTTGGAGTTTGGGACAGAGCTGGAGTGGTGAGAGAATGAGGGGAGAGTGGGGGGTTTATATAGCAAGAAAGAGGGAAGGTGGAGACAAGTGGACGAGTAAGGGTTAGTGAAACTTAATCATTTGATACTCTGGTAGAGCATGATGCTTGATACACATGCACTTAAAGATTATACAAATGCCAGATACTAATTTAAATTAGAACAGCTCAATTGTGGAAGTAGTCAGTTTAATCGTTAAATCCTAACCTCTTAATCATGGACACCATTGGATATTTTTACTTTTAACCATTTAATAAATGTCCATCAATCTACTAATTATATATATATATCGTGATAAAATTTAAAATGATGCTCATATTTTAAACAGTTCAGTTTTTGTTGACTACTTGAGTTATGGATCTCTTTAGATTTTAGGATTTAGGCCTAAAAAGGTATTTGATGGAGGGGTTGGATAGCACTCTACATGGCCAGACCTAATCTATTCCCACGTGGTTTGTATGAAACTCAAATCAGACCGTCCAAATCATGAGGCCCACAATAGGCCCACAGTAGATAGGTTACAGTGGATGTGGCTTGGTGCATGGACGAACAAACAATCCTAACCATCTGATCAGTAATTACTTAATGGAAATTCCTTTCTTTCAAATATAGGATTCACATTTCCAAGTAGTTATTATCATTTTTTTTTTTCAATCTTCTGTTTACCTCAACCATGGAATTTCAAGCACTAAACAGCAGTGCTCAACATCTGCCAAAATGACACACATGTGAAATTTGGGCCTAGAGCCGTTCATCAGGAGGGACCCGTGATGAAATGCACTATCCCAGAAGTGAGGCTGATCTACCTGTCAGCTGGGGGTATGGATATGCTTAAATGGATGGCTAACAGGGATGGATGTGTGCTCCACATGATAAGTAGACCAGCTAGATTTTTGGGCCAGGGCCCACTCACCACTAGACCTGTTTGATGAACCGCCTAGATCTTGCACACTTCTGTCATGTTAGCACGGGTGGAGCACACATAAGAGAGCCTTTGTGGGAAATGATCAGATTTTATGACATTTTTCCTTCAGATATCTCTTTGTTTCGAATGATACAGATTGTGTTTGTCGAAGGTGAATTAGATGTTGAAATCAATGGTTCAAAAGCAGTTATGATTGAGCCCGCGTGAAAATAACAGCTATATATGTTTTTTTCTCTCTGTAAAACGGCCTTATATTACATAAGCGACACTGTTATACTTAAAAAAAACAATTTCTGTTAATTGCCAGATTTCTGTTAATGGTTGTTATTGAGAAAATATTACCAGCATTACATAAAACAATGTAGGATTCCTGTTCCCATTATAACAACTGATACAACACCTTTTAAGACCTTGGTTATAGGAATAAAAGCATCAAACCCGAACATAAATACGAAATGGATGCATATAGAACTTGTACATATTTCGACATGTCCATTATGTATCACATAACACCTAAGAAACTTAGTAAGCCTATAGAATCTTTCTCTCGTTGAGTGACTTGGACTAGCCATTGCCTTTCATCAACTGATGATAACTCATTTGGGATAGTATTAGCCTCATCATCACCCACAGGTACACCAATATCACGCAAATCTTGGTCGGATTCATTTTCTTTTAGTATGAAATTATGTAGCACACAACAAACAACAATAATTTTGACCTGCGTTTCGAAAGGATATTGCATAGCTGTCTTTAAAATTGGAAATCTCCCTTTCATTACACTGAAATATTGCTCAATTGCGTTTTGCAATTATGCACGTCGATAGTTAAATAATTTTTTCATATTTATGGGACCTCTCTCAGTACAATACTCTTGTAGATGGTATTAAACTCCACGATAGGGGGTCATGAACCCTGGTGAATGAGTGTAACCTGCATCGACGGCAAAGCATTTTCTTACATAATTACAGGAATGGTTCTTTCAGTCTTGCACCAACACGATAGTACACAGCAAATGATGAGCGAATGATGGTGAATATTATTTACCATGTGGCAAAATCAGAGGATCATCATTTCGCGTCAAGGTATTATGTAGGACCCTTGCATCTGACGCTGAGCCTTCCCATCCGCTAACACGTATAATATTTTCATATCAAACGAACAAGCAGCAGTACATTATGAAACAATACACCCTTTCGATTGCGGAAGCTTACATGTTTTGAAGTTGGTATATGTACAGGAATGTGTGTCCCGTCAATTGCACCTACACAATCCTATAGTTGAGGATTTATCGAGCCCATAAGATTAGTATGAATGATGCAAAATATGAGATCCAAGCCTGTCTGACTGGCCGGATTGAATGGGACTAAAAGGAATGGGATGGTAAAATATGAGGATATCCCATCCCGCCTTATCCCATTCAATCTGGCCGGCCAAATACGCCCTAGATTCATGAATGAACCATTGGTCGATAATGGTACCTGAAAATAGTTGGCCCAATATGTATTTGATTGAATCTCATTCGGGGTTTCTGCGCCGGCTTGCTTAATATAATCATCGTAAAAAGAGACAACCGCATCTAGAAGTCGGTGAAAGTGAGGGCTTATAGTTTCACCTGAATGATAAAATCTGTGTCCTATCACGTGATTATGCACCTTAGGTCTAATCGTATAGAGGAACACGACTAGTTGTTCCTCCAAACTAACATTACGTATGTCTTGTAGGGTCATCTTCTCACGCAGTACTTCACATAGAGAGAAAAATGCATCCTGTTTCATCCTAAGTCGAGTAATGCAGTCCCTATCACTTGTGCAGATAATGGAGTTGATAAATCTGACTCGTGGGCCCCACAGAATTTCTCATAGGAAAGGCTCTGTGGGGCCTACTATAATCTATGTATTGAACCACACCGTAGGAAGCGGTGGTGACAATAAGATCCACCGTTGAAACTTTCCTATGGCCCACAGTGACGGTGATGTTTATTTGCGATCCCGCCCTCACCAAAAACCAAAAAATGTCACGTGTACAAGGTATTTATATCTTACAAATCGTAAATCGCAGATATATACTGTATTTCTTCTCTATCCAAAAGGACCAAAACCCTAAAATACGGGAAAACGTTGAGCGAAAAAACACTTTTGAGAAAGCTCTGAGCGGCTTCTCCTGCTGGGGCCTGCTCCAGAAATGGCAGAAGTCGCCCCCCTAATTCGCCAACATAGCCATCACCCATCGAGGAAGAGGGATCCTTCAGCACTATCAGAACGTGCAGTAAAAACAAATAAACAAAGTAATAATTGAACGAAGATCGCTACAACGTCAATTGAATAAATGTAGGTGAAGCAATTCGAAAACACTATACGAGAGAGTCAATTTAACATGGAAGTATAAAATGACAATTGTGAATGAAGAGGAATTATGGGTCCTGCTCAGCAGCAAGCATACATTTCTCTAACACAAATTATCTCATAACTACATATGTGGACATCATTTGGTGATCCAACCATTAATCTAATGAGATACACGGCACATTGAGGCAGCCTCAAAAATCTCCAGGAATAGAAGATCCCAACCTTTTTTTTATCAATGGTCCATAAAAAGAGAAATAAGGAGCTCTACCATATTCAAAGGAAAATAGTTCACGATCAAGGGATCGAAATATTCCAATTAAAGATTTTTTGCGTGTCCGGTGAAGCCTAGCATATGAATAGTCTCGATAATTGAAACATGTCCCCACATGTATGTAATCCACTAATCCTCCACATCCACAAACAATTTATTTACTGAGTAGGATCCTATAATTTCTCATGAAGGAAAGCTAGAGCAAGCAGATGTAAGAGAAAAGCGCCCATGTGGCTTGTTCAGTAGATCAAGCTGCAAACAACTTGAGCTGGCTGCATGAAATCATAGGCCACTTGAGGTAGGGCTCACAAACGTTTATTCCCTATCCGATCCTCCCCATGCTTGTTCAATAAAGCTTGTAGGCACATTCGTGCGGGATCTAATCCATCCATCAAGTTGGTCTGACCTTGTACACTTTTTCCAAGAAATAAAACCTAGCCCAATCAGCATGTAGGCCTTAATATTGGAAAACAGTTGATGGGTTGGAAAACTTCAATCCAAGTTTTTCAGAGCCTTTTGCGGACTATGGTCCACCTGATTCTCTCTCTCTCTCTCTCTTTTTTTTTTTCCCAAAGATAACTAAATTTCATTAAAACAAAGAGCCAAAATGGCTAAATACAACACAAGAGGTGACCGACTCAACACTAATTTGAATAAAAGGACGCAAACACCAAAAACAAGAAAAACAGAAAGGGGCCCTGCTACTGACAAAAACATCAGCTAGAATCACCAAAATTTTCATCTCAATCATGGTGTGTCGTAAAGGCTGTTACGTAAAGGTAACGGTGGCAACTGTTACACGTTATGAGGTCATAACGGCCGTAACAACCATTATGAAAAAAAAAGACCCATATAATTGTTATTAATGGCACGTTATGTCCCCTATAAAGGCCATAACAGTCCCATAATGGTCTATTACGGGGTAGATACAAGTTTTTTCATACTTTTTAATCAACATTACGAGGCACATACAGGTTTTTGTTAATTTTTTTTTTAAAAGACCATAACGGGGCCATAACTACCGTTATACCCCGTATCATAAAGGTAACAATGGTGGCTATTATGACCACTGTTACCGTTATGGAACACCTTGATCCCAATCTCCCAACAGGCTAAAAATTGTGTAGCCATTGAAATCATGCCCCACCAAGGCCCAATTAATAATCATTGCCAATATGTTTCTCTTCAAAATTACATTAGGCCCATTCGCACAAATCGGAGCTAGTAGCTGTAACTATGATCTACTCTGGACCATTCGTATAGATCGAAGCCAGTAGCCGTAACGATAGTTTTGGCATGACACGTACCCACCAGCCAGTTACACCAGTCAATCAGCTTCCCTCTTAGGCTCAATGAAAGTGTACAATCAACATCGTACATGTGTCAGTGGCAATGATAAATCGGACCCGTTCATCTATTGGGATGTAACATGGATTGCTTAAATTCAAGAGATCATACTGATCAAACACATAATCCATCTATTCTTTATGTAAATGAAAAACCAATTAATAAAGTTAACTTTTAGCAGAGAATTACTTGTAAATGAATGGCTAAGATTGTCTAATCATGCAATTTCACCGTTCCCTGCATTTCTACCATAGAAGACAGGTTGCATGGAAACACTGAGTGGAGCGGATCAACTACTCTCTCGTATTCATGTTATCATAATACAACCATCTGATCCTCAACGTGTCCAACTCGTAAATCTACTTTTAAAAAAAAGTAAAAATAAAATAAAAGTGAAAAAATCGTAATTAACCAATGTTGTTGAGATATCTTGAAGGAACATTGTTGAGATACCTTGGCACATCCTGAGAGTTATTTTCAGCTTTTCATCTTTCTCATTTTTAGGTACATGTCCTAAAATGAGCAGTAAAAACGGATGAACCAGTACATGGTAACGTGGACATTTAAGTCCATGGTAACGTTTGCTCAACTTAGTGGAGTCCAACTTGATGTTTGTGACAAATCCACTGCACTTTTAGCTTTTTATTTACCTTAGTTTTGAACACATATCTTAAAATGAGTTGAGAAAACAAATGGACTGGGTGGATTTCTAACAACATAAAAGTGGGCCTCACATACAGTTAGGGTTTCATTTTCACAGCATTTAATGCCAATCAATGTAATAGTCGTGGAGATTTAGGTACATGGGGTGAGAGTTGCTTGATCATTGGTGGGCCATAATAATATTTGTGACAAATCCACTTAGTCGGTCTATTTTGCCTCCTCATTTTAAGGCATGAGAAAAACAAATTGAGGTTAATGTAGAGCAAAGTGGGTCATATGAACACGAAACATTTGGAATTAAATGACTGTTATTGAAATATTGTGGGCCATAGGTGTTTGTGCGAAATCCACCTTGACCATCTGTTAGACTGGGCTGAAAAATGAGTACAATAACAATATCTAGTGAGATAATTGACAGGAAACAATGGGGAATGATCAGTACCGTTGAAAATTCCTCGGGTATATATATGAGAAATGCTCACACACAACTAGTTGGACCATTCAAATTGGTCCAACTAGCTGTGCATTAAATGGCAAAAAAATCATCTTACTATACAATGTAATGCAGTGTATATGAAGATACGTTACCTTGAGTCTTACATAAGTATAATGGCAGTTATATGTCATAAATCAAATCCGTTTATCAAATAGGGTTCACCAATAAAATTTTATGTACTAAAAATTAGTAGTTGATCCTCATCATTAGAACCACACATATAAGTAGAATTTATATTGTTGGAATGGATTCTTAGCAACTCACTTTTCTCGTAAATGAATATTATATGATTGATAAAAAAATAAAAAAAATCCTTAATATGCTTACATGGGACCCAATCTAATGAACGAACTAGATGTTTTAGACATGCGACGCATCGCTCCAATATGTCACACATGTACAACCTATTTAATCATCCCACTTTATTTAGACGCAACCATTATCCATATCTCTAACCTCATTTAATGCATTCTTTAATTATTTTTACGGACGCGGTTTGGCTAAAGTGGCTGCCAGTAGCCCGTGGCTAATGGTTGGTGCTCTGTGGGCCCCCTATAAAGTATGTGTTTTATCCATGCCGTCCATCCATTTTTACAGATCATTTTAGGGCTTGATCCAAAAAATGAGGGGAATATAAATCTCAAGTGGATCGCACCACAAGAAAACAGTAGTGATTGAATACACACCATTAAAATCCTCCTAAGGCCCATTGTCCTATTTATTTGATATCCAATCTGTTGATTATGTGATGAAGATCCAGATGAAGGTAAAAAAACAAAGATCAGATTGATCCAAGACTTTTATGGCCCCCAAGAAGTTTATAATAGTGGACGTTCAATCAACACTGTTTCCTGTGATGTGGTCCACTTGAAATTGGAATATACCTATTTTTTGGTATCATACCATAAAATGATATAGAAAAATAGATGAACAGCATGGATGAAACAAATACATCATGGTGAGGCCCACAGAGCACCTACCACTAGCCATTGGTCAGTGGCAGGGTCACTAGCCAACCCGCTTTCCATCTTTACAGCGCTGGAACTTCCAACCCCGCATGGAGTGGATTAGGTGCAGCCCTGTCCAAGCATAATAGGGTGCATCCCTTACCATGGGGCTCAATTTGATGTATGTATTATATGTCCATGTAATCCAACCATATTTTCAGTTCATTTTAAAACACTTCAAAAAATAATATAGATATAAATCTCAGGTGGACCACACTATAGGAAACAATGGTGATTAGCCATTAGAAACATTTTGTAAACCACAAAATTTTTGGATCAAGAAATTTTTTTTTTTTTTTTTTTTTTATGTTTTCACTCTCCCATAATCTTGGTTTTCATAACTTTATCAATATCTCAAGTGGAAAATAAATACTAAAATGGGCCTTAGGAAGTTTTTAATGAGAAATATTCAATATCAAATATTTCTCATCGTCGTGTGGTAGTCCTGAGAATTTTATCTTCTCACTTTTTGGAATCTTGCTGTAACATGACCTTAAGATATGGGCCAATGGCATGGATATATAATACATATACTAAGGTGACCCCACGGTGAAGGATGCACCACATTGCGTGAGGACCATGCCATACCTATCTTCGCTGGTGTTTTTTTTTTTTTTTTTTTTTTTTTTTTTTATTTATTGTTTTGGCGAATGCCCCTTATCTTGGAATGATGAGCAGGGAGGGCCCTTTTCTCGGAGCCAACTGTGGGAGAGGAAGGCTAACATTGATTTTTTATAAGGCCCACCGTGTGATGTATATATAAGATCCCATCCGACCATCAGATTTGTAATCTCATTCAAGTTATAGATTCAAAATATCAAGCTGATATTTGATTCAAGTAGGCCACACAAATAGAACAGTTGATGCAAAGATGTTCACCCTTAATTTTTATAGGGCCCACATTTATCGTTATGTGAAATCCACTACAGCCGTTAGAGGCCACACCAAAAGCCATGTATGCTACCAAAATATCATGCTTACATGTGATTCAAATAGGCCCCATCAAAGGAATCATTTTGAATGGTGAGATTTTTTTACACTATTTTCAATTATGTGGTCCACTTGAATAATGGATGGGGCTAATTTTTGGACCCGAGGTCTAACATAAGGTGATACACATGATGATCAGATAAAATTTCACGTTAACACCATGGTAGGTCCCATGACTTTTGATCTTTTTTTAATAAGAGCCTATTAAAAGCCACCGAGAAACAACTGTTTCTCTCTCTAAGCATTAATTAGCATTAATTAATCAAACTAGTTGGACGGCCCAACTAGTTGTGTGTGAGCATTACTATATATATATATATATATATATATATATATATATATATATATATATATATATATATATATATATTGAACCTAAGGTGAGCTCAAAAATTATATGAACGGTGTGAATTTCTCAGAAATAACAAGGTAGGCCCCACGTACGGTCGAGTTTAGGTGGCGCGCATGTGAATCCACCATAACGAGGGGAGATCGCAGGGTGCGGTAAAGTGAGGGTAGTTTTGTCAATATCAAAATCCAATATATTATTCATATAGAAAATTTCTTATTTTTTAAGTGTCTATCAGGCATCATATGCAGTCAAAATATATCAAATAAATAATTAAACATAAATTATATTTAAAAAATATGTATAAAATATTTACTTACCTTTTCCTATACCACCCATTCCAAATATTTACATCCCAAATAATCCTGCATTAAAGAAATAGAGATATATTAACCCTTTAAAATTCCACTAGTATGAGTGCGTGGGCTGTGTGGGCTGTGTGTGCGTGTGTAAAGAAATAGAGATATATTAACCCTTTACCCTTTCTATCAAGGTTCGGCATTAGTAAAATAAGTATCATCATAGCTTGCATGAATTTAGGGCTAATGTTTTTTAAGCATTTAAGTGGCCCCTAAATCGATGACAATATTCATTCAAGTTTAACTTAAGGCTAAATCATTTATGCACTGTCTAAATTATTAATTCCATGCATATTTCATTTTTTTAAAGCTAGTCAAAACAAGTTTAGTTCGATTCCATACACATCTCAATAAGAAACTTGCTATGTGAAATCAAGCCGTTCAATTCCATGCATATTCTCACCGAAAAGCAAATCATGTTAAAACAATCTATTTTCAATTCCATAAGAGAAAAAAATATAAAATCAGAGCCGCCACCCTATAAAAAGGAAATCACCAAAATCGAAATGGTAGACAACATTCTAAAATGCAAATCAATTACAAATAGAGGAGCTTTCACGATGCATGTAGAAAGTTCTTCGAAAATAGAAAAAAAAAAAAAAAAAAAAAAGAGTCTCACAATTATTAGTGGATTTAAAAATAAAATGACATCATCCTACACCTCAATCATTCTATGTTGGCCATCTCTTTCTAAAGAGTCTCAATGGGCCGGTCATGCACATGTATCATTAGAAGATCACAGAAACTAAATCCCACATGCTATATTTTAGAGAAAAATAAAAAATAAAAAAATTCAACCTAGCTTTGGTTAGTTAATAAGGATAAAAAAAAGAAGTCCCAACATACATAAAATCTTTATTCCTTCTTTTTGTTCTTTAACCTAAGGTTTTCTGAACATGCTTCTTGGATATGGCAGTCAGAATTAGGGGAGAAAGAGGCAAGAATAGACATGGGACTTTGGGAGAGAGCTGGAGTGGTGAGAGAATGAGGGGAGAGTGAGGGGTTTATATAGAGCAAGAAAGAGGGAAGGTGGAGACAAGTAGACAAGTAAGGGTAGGTGAAACTTAGTCATTTGATACTCTGGCAGATCATGATGCTTGCTACACATGCACTTAAAGATTATACAAATGTCAAATACTAATTCTAATTAGAACAAATCAATTGTGGAAGTAGTCACAATCCTAAAATGGTTTAATCATTAAATCCTAACCTCTCAGTCATGGACACTATTGGATATTTTCACTTTTAACCATCTAATAGATGTCCGTCAATCTACTAATTACATAATAAGATAAGTGGTATTTTTTTTTAATCATGATAAAATTTAAAATGATACTCATATTTTAAACAGTTCAGTTTTTGTTGACTACTTGAGTTATGGTTCTCTTTAGATTTTAGGATTTAGGCCTAAAAAGGTATTTGATGGATGGGTTAAATGGCACTCTCATAATCTGATGGCCAGACCTAATCTACTCCCACGTGATAAAGTACACGTGGTTTGTATGAAACTCAAATCAGACCATCCAAATCATGAGGCCCACAGTAGATAGGTTACAGTGGATGTGGCTTGGTGCATGGACGAGCAAACAATCTAACCATCTGATCAGTAATTACTTAATGGAAATTCCTTTAATTTCTTTCAAATATGGGATTCACATTTCCAAGTAATTATTATTTTTTTACAATCTTCTGTTTACCTCAACCATGGATTTTCAAGCTCTAAACAGCGGTGCTCAACATCTGCTAAAATGACACATGTGAAATTTGGGCCTGGAGCCCGAGGGACCCGTGAAGAAATGCACTATCCCAGAAGTGAGGTTGGTCTACCTGTCAGCTGGGGGTATGGATATGCATAAATGGATAGTTAACACAGAAGTGAGGTGGACGGGGATTGCGTCCTACCCCCGCCGGGACGGTAATTCGTCCGGGCAGGGCTATGTGGGGCCTACTGTGATGTAAATGTTTTATCCACGCCGTTAATCGTTTTTAACATATATTTTAAGGCATTAGCCAAAAAATTAAGTAGGTTCACAGTTCCAGCAGTTCCAGTGGACCACACCAAAGGAAGCTACACTGATAATGACGCTCACCGTTGAAACCTTTCTAAGAGCCACCGTAATGATTTTTTACCATACACTATTCATAAGGTCATGTAGACGTGGATGAAGCGAAAAAACAAATATCGGCTTGATCCGAAACTTCTCTAGTTCCCAAGAAGTTTTTATTGGTGGACGTTCAATCCCAAATTTGTGGTCCACTCAAGACTTTTTCCTGCCTATATTTTTGGTTCGTAACTTAAAATGATATGCTAAAAACGATTAACGGCGTGGATAAAATATTTACATCATGGTGGGCCTCACATAGCCCTGCCCGGACGGATTACCGTCCGGGTAGGGGTAGGACGCAATCCGCGTCCGAAGTGAGGTTGGTCTACCTGTCAGCTGGGGTTATGGATATGCATAAATGGATAGTTAACAGGGATGGATGTGTGCTCCACATGATAAGTAGACCAGTTAGACTTTTGGGCCAGGGCCCACTCACCACTAGACCTGTTTGACGAGCAGCCTAGATCGTGCACACTTCTGCCATGTTAGCACGGGTGGAGCACACATAAGAGAGTTCCTTTGTGGGAAATTATCAGATTTTATGACATTTTTCCTTCAGATATCTCTTGTTTCTTTTGAATGATACAGATTGTGTTTGTTGAAGGTGAATTAGACATTGAAATCAATGATTCAAAAGCAGTTATGCTTGGGCCTGCGGGAAAATAACAGCTAATGGCTGTTAATGAGAAAATATTACCAGCATTACATAAAACGATGTTGGATTACTGTTCCCATTATAACAACTGTTATGGCACCTTTTAAGACCTTGGTTATAGGAACAAAAGCATCTTATTAGAGCAATACCCGTTCATAGCTGAAGTACTCATTTGATTTTCTTCAATTAATCTACCAAGAACAGAAAATTCCAGTCCAAAGGACGAATTTTTATTACTTAAGCTTGCTAGACATTGTATTTGGAAAAATATTTTTTTTTTTCTTTCATAAATTGAAATGGCGTTCAAGAATATGAAAAGATAAAAACATAGTGTACCCATATCATTTCTTTAATCTATCATATCTCCAGAGATTCCTATCTCATTTTATTCCAGTGGCTTGACCAATAACCAACTGCAAAAACTAAAAAATCCATGGTTTCCCGGTAGAACCCTATTTCAACAAGTTGTCGAACCGGAAAAGAGAAGCAATTTTTCACACAGCTTGCTCATAATTCTTTAATCTATCAGAAGTCTTGTCTTTTTAAGGAAAACTCCTTTCTCTCTCTCTCGAATTTGGATTTGAGAGATTTCAAAGATTGTATTTGTTAATGGTTGATGTAGAATGGGTGGATGGCAAAGATGGACTAGAGAAGGCCGTGGAAATAATATGGATTGTCATAACCTTAAATCAGTCACATCTGGCAAACATGAATAAATCCAAATCTCACTTTGACCACAGGAAACGGTGGTGATAGAGTGGTAAAACTTCTCATGGGACACATAAGCTTTGGATTAAATTGAAATTTGTGTGTTCTCTTCATATTCATATAGGTCTTTAGGTCTTTTTGACATGATAGGTCTTTAGGTCTCTTTGACATGATCAAACATGTTGGATGGCAAATAAACATTCCAGTCCTTTTTAGTGGTGGGTATTCAATCACCACTATTTCAATCAACTTCAATTTTGGGATCATGCACTAAAATGATCTCTCAAAGCAGAGCTGGATGGCGTGGATATGAGGCACATATCTCACAGTGGCCCCACTGTCAAGATCCACCAAAGCCGAACCCCATTTTTGTGCTGACGCTTCACATGTCTGAGACATCTGATCCGTGCCAAAGATGGGCCATACACAGACACGACAACATTTGTTGGTTTTATTACGAATAATGGATAAAATTTGAAAATCTGTCTAGCCAACTTTTATTTTAAAACTGTAGCTCTTATTACGAGATATGGATAAAAAGCAAAAAAGTTGAGAGAAGGGAGAAAAGCAGAGGAAACAGAAACCAGGAGTAAAAAAGAGGAGAAATTCAAAAAGAGGAGAAATTCTCCACAAGATGCCTGTAAACGTGTCACCACCATCTTGGGCGAGTTTGATTGCCTGGCGTGGTGCGTTGATGTTTTGGGCGCTGTAGGGCCAACGTGATGTATATATTTTATATATATACAAGCAGTTCATTTATTTTTTCAGCTCATTGTAGTACATTAACCCAAATATGCATGCCAGAGAGAGAGAGAGAGAGGGAGAGAGAGAGATGATGATGCATGTCAGCTAATGACAAGGGATCGAATGCAGATGGATTGAGATAAGCATTAAAACGGATGCCAACACGATAAGATTTACCTGTTTAGTGGTTGTGTAGCAGATTAAAAAAACATATTAAAAGCTAAATCAAATATTATAACATTGAAACTGCTTGGAAATACAAAGCGCGGAAATTTTCAATGTTGTTGCCCAGAAATAGAAGGTTATCTCTTTGAATCATCAACCAAGAAAGAAAGCAAGGAAAAACCACTTGTCGGGCATAGTTCAGCTCAATGAATAGACTGAAATCGTAATGGGCCTAGGCCACATCTCTCTGCTCCATTAAGTGCCATATCAGAGCTATCACCAATAGGATGGCTATAGCCATGCCTACCGCTCGAATGATGTATATAATGCTAGCCACAATGGAAACCAGACAGAAATAGATTATTTTTAAAAAAATGGAATAACTTTTTTTTTTTTCAACAGATAAGATCTAGTAATATACCTGTGGAGATGTCGGCCATTGTGTTCTTCCCAATCCTCCCTCTTTCCACTCTCTCTCTCTCTCTCTCTCTCTCTCTCTCTCTCTCTCTCTGTGGGGTGTGGCAGTCGACCTGGCGAGTCGAGTGGCCAACTCGGGCTTGGCCTTGCCGGATTCGAAGTCTGCCCCGACCTCTCCTCTCCTACTGATATCTCTCTCACGCTCTCTCTCTCTCTCGCTCTCTCTCTCTCTCTCTCTCTCTCTCTCTCTCACGCTCTCTCTCTCTCTCGCTCTCGCTCTCCACTCTTTTCGCTCTCCCTCTCTTTCTACCATTCTTTCTCTTTGGTCTGGCCAGGCCTTTCTATAGGCATAGGGCTGGCTTTCGATAATCCCTTATCCGTCACCACGGACGGCTAGGATGAGTGGCCGCATTTCTAGCTTTTCTTTCTGCTTTTTGTTCTGCATTGGGACAATCCATTAGTGGGATGGATTTTCCATCATCATGGCCCACCGGATGAGTGTATCTGATCTGAAAATGAGGCCCACTTCATCACAGTGGCTTTTCCAGTTCGATGGAGAAGATGACGCCATCTCCCATGCCGAATTTTTACCCCGGCCCTATCATAGTGATCTGCACCGTTTGGACGGACCCGATGGGACGTCAGATCATTGAGAGGCCCACTTATCACGTTCGAAACAGTGGTTCTCTCAACATCTCATGAAACATTCAGCCGCAGCCAACATATCGCGTGAAGAGTGATATTTTCGGGAGGCTGATCGCCCTAAGCGAGGCTGCCCTAGATCGAGTGGTCGAGATGGGCTAGATAGGCCTGAGTGAGGGCTTAGATTTTGCCAGCGGCTGATTCCCGAAGAGGAAAGACTCCCACCGTCTTTTATTCGTCAGCAGACTGTTCCCCTTCTTTCGGCGTTGAATGTGGGGCGGAGATCATCGCTGGAGGGACGGCTGAGATTGAGAGGAGGGGGCGTGCGCGGATTGCCTACGTGGCAGCGAGAAATCCATACGGAAGTGAGTAGCACGCGCCTCACTCTTGGGGCCCACATCTGTGTGCATGCGCGTGTGCATGGAAACGTGTGGACAGCGTGTCGGATCCTGATGAACGGTACGGATCCATGTAGTGGGGCACGATGGTGGGCCACAGATCAACGCAGCGGGTGTTGCCCGTTTAAATTTTAGTCGGGCGGATTCATTTGGTGTTTTGTCGAGTCAAACAAGGTTGACCGAGCTGGTGGGTTCGGTGCACCACACCCTGGCGTACACACCCCACAAGTGTGGGGCCAACCGTTATGTGTTTTAAAATCCACACCATTCATACAATTCTAAGGGTCCAGCTGGTACATTAGACCAAGGATCAAGTAGACCCTCAACTCAGGTGGGCCATACTTAATGATCCCATGTCCAATTTGTAATTTTGCCAATCCAATGGTCAGATTTGTTCTAAGTTTGATCATCACCAATCAAAAGTGTTTTAAAGGCCCAAAGACTAGCCATACTATGATTAGTAGTGGAATTTAAGACCCAGATCATGAGTTCTTATAAATTTTCAGTTGCGATTACTCCCAACTAAATCTTGAAGTTGATAAGCAATGGACTTGGTGATTTGAACCTCACAAATGACATTTTTCTAAGATCTACACCATCTAAGAGGTCTTATGGGTTTGAATGTTAGACCTGCCAAGAGATGAGGCAGATCTAATTCTTAGATGGGTGATACTTTCTGAACTTATGGTTAACTTGTGACCTATGGAGTTCTGACAGTCAGATCATTTCACAATCAGTGATCCAGGGCTCTGACCAGACATCATGGACTACTAGATGGTCAGATTTGTCTATTGAGGTGATTAAAGTCATAAAAATGGGTTGTGATGATGATGTGATGGCTCATCTCGAACATCAACGAATGTATGCATGTCTTAATATATGAATGGGGACTGTTTTCAATGGTTGGGTCGTAAACTATAATGAACGTGGACGTTTACTTTTAGTTAGGTTAAATCTCATACTCGATTTAGTTATATGTAACACCTGGGCACTGAGAGGGCAGGGTGTTAAATAAATCATTTAGAAACAGGGCGGGATTTGTTTCCTATTCTGATTGTGATTCTTCTAAAGTTTGTATATTTGGGTGTAATGTGGGTCTGAGGCTGGATCCATTACAAAGCTTTGAAGGTTAAGCTTAACCTAGAACCGATTGCGGGGGGTCCACATGATGTGTGCATGACATCTGATCCGTCCAACATTTGCAACCCTTAAAGTGTTCTTTTTAGAGGCTAAAAATCTTCTCAAACGGTTGAAAAGAAACATCAACCATTAAAGCCTGGTGAATTGCGTATGGGGCCCACCATCTCGGGATGAATGGTCATTCATACCAGGTCGCTAATTTTAAAGGTTTTAAGCATGATTTTAGTAGCGCACATGATGGATGGATTGGATTTTATGCACGCATCATGGTGGGTCCCACACATTGGGTTGTTGGTTAAGCTCATACTAAGAAGCTCTCTAATGTGTACGAGCTCCTATATTGGATAAAAAATCATAGATCTTCAACAGTCCACATTCAACCGAAATAGGGTTTTTTAGTACGTGGGCTACCCACAATGAGGGCCACACGTGTATAATCTCATAGCCCAAACAACCGTTCATGCATCATCGTCTATGGCTGTCCATAGGTCAGTTTTTGGTGGACCCGAATGATCTAGCTGGGCCCTCTTCCAAGTTGGCAACATGTATTAATGAGGATTCTCAACTAAGATCAATGACACTTAGCAATTAAAAGATCGAACATGGACAAAAAGATCAATTTCCATAAAGAGAATTCTCATGACTTTAATACATGCAGAAAGGGCTTCGCTAACATAATCATGCAACACCAAACCTTTTAAATCATACATGGGAGACCTATTGTAAATCCAAACTATTCATGCACTCATATAATTAAAAGATACTTTATTCAATAGAATGAAAATAGACAAGTCGATATTAACCACAAACAAAGAAAATTAAACAGCAAGCCCACTTCAGTTGGGATATGGCTTGAATGGAGCTATGTTTCAGCCTGTGCCAGGACAGGGGCTACGGCCAGCTCTCCCTGTCTCTCCCTATATGAGTCCCATAACCACCATATCACAGCTACCATGAATGAGATACATATTATGGAATTCTAATACTAAAAATTGACAGAAAAGCTGTATATGACATTTGCCCTTAACAAAAACGATCATCCTAAGAAAAATCTCTTTGGGGGCAATAGAGATGTTTGTGTGATATCCACTCCGTTCATCATTCGCTACAGATCATGTAAGGAGGTGAATCCAAAAAATTAGACCAATCATAAATTCAAGTGGGTCACACCATGATGATCGCAAGGTGGGGTCCACCCTGACCTTTATATGCCATACAACAAGTTGGCAAAGTGACCGCTACCCGGAGGAAGGGAAAGCACCAATATCAGACTAATTCAGAACTTCGATGGGCCCTAGAATGTTTCAATGGTCAGCGTTCATATGCCCTCGTTTTCCCATGGTGTGTGCCATTTTAATTTTGGATTTGACTGATTTTTGGTCTCAAGCCTTAACGTGAACCGGTGCAACTGATGGACTGAGGGAATGTCATGCAAGCATTATGGTGGACCCTACGTAGCTTTATGCTGCACAGGCTCTTCCTACGATGTGCTGTAGGAAATTGTTGTCCCGTTAAGCGCACACGCGTGTACAAGAGAGCCACTTACACGCCATACGAGGTGAAAATGTGGCACACATGGGTATGATCCAAGCTGTCCACCAGGTGGGCCCCAAGGTGCAAATGCACCTATCAAATAGTCTGCCTTGTCACTCATTAAACAGCCAAGATGCTACCAAGAGAAGGATGGCTCAGAAAAGGTAAGCTGAATTTCCTTTGCCATCCATTGGTTCCGTAAAATGCAGCCCGGTTGATGAATAGACAGAGTCAACTATCTGTGAAGGACATCTGCATGGTGCGATGTATCTGATGGACAGACTGGATCTTGCACAAACATGTGGCTATGAACAAGCTCGATGGCAAATAAACATCACGGTAGGCATCCTAATTTTCTACATCGTTTGCTTTTCGGATGTGCTGTGCGGTAAAACGCATAAGCTTGTGCGGCCCACCACTTATGTAATATTCATTGTCTTTAAGCTTCTATTTTCAAAAAAAATATATTAATTAATTAATTATACCTGAGGAGGTGTTGTTTGACATGTTTGAATCAACGAGGAATTTTTGAAATCCCACACGCTATATTTTAGAAAAAATAAATAAAAATCGATATGGCAGTGAGATTTAAGGGAGAAAGATGCAAGAAGAGACGTGGGACTGTGGGAGAGAGCTGAAGTGGTGAGAGAATGAGGTGACATGGGAGAAAGAAGAGACGTGCGTCTGTGGGAGAGAGCTGGAGTGGTGAGAGAATGAGGTGAGAGTGAGAGTAGTTTTGTCAATATTAAAATATTGTATACTATTAGTATATTCGTATAGGTAATTAATAACTCTGCTGGTGAAATATGGACCGGTTTTGAAAAAATCAAGAGGTTTTTAGTCCATATCATTTGGAAAAATCCCTATATATATATATATATATATATATATATATATATATATATATATTAAAGTGTGTATATTAGGCATCATATGTAGTCAGCAGTATCAAATAACTACTTAATAATAAATTATATTAAAAAAATATGAATAAACAATACAGTGGGCCTTAGGAGGATTTTAACACTATTGTTTTCATGTGGTGCGGTGCACCCGAGATTTATATACCTCTCATTTTTGGGATCAAATAATAAAATGATCTTTAAAATGGATGAAACACATACATCATAGTGGGGCCCACAGAGCACCGACCACTAGCCACGGGCCTGGTGTCAAGGGGAGTAGCCAATCCATTTCCCGCAGGAAAGGCTCTGTGGGGCCCACTATAATCTATGTATTGAACCACACCATAGGAAGCGGTGGTTACAATAAGATCCACCGTTGAAACCTTCCTATGGCCCACGGTGACAGTAATGTTTATTTGCGATCTTGCCCCTGCCAAAAACCAAAAAACGCCACGTGTATAGGGTAATTATGTCTTACAGATTGTAAATCACCCCGCCAAAACCAAAAACACCGCGTGTACAAGGTAATTAAGTCTTAGAAATTGTAAATCGCAAATCACATATATATGCTGTATTTCTTCCCTATCCAAAAGGACCAAAACCCTAAAAAAGCAGAGAAAGCTTTGAGCAAAAGCTCTGAGCGGCTTCTCCTGCTAGGGCCTACTCTAGATGGCAGAAGTCGCCCCCCTCATTCGCCAACGGAGCCATCACTTTTGCAAAATATAAGAAATGTAAATGTCATTATCTTTTTTTTAAAAATTTAATAATCATATTTTTCTTTTTGAAAATGTAGGGATGATTGATGTTGCCAGAAAGGTCAGTGTTACATTCACCATTGCTTCAGGCGTAGATAGTTTTTTGATAGCTAAGAAATACAAATGGAAAGGAATTGTTTCGTTTATCATCGGAGTAATAATGACAATTTTCTGGTTGTTATTCGATTTTTATGCAAAAAATAGTCTTAATGGTGGCTATCGAGACAATCCTGGTAATACGCTGCCGACTGGTGCGCCACCTGGTGGAAATGCGACGCCGCCCGTTGTGCCGCCTAATGGCAATGCAGACACCATTTAATTACATTTTCCAATACCACCCATTCCAAATATTTAAATTCCCAATAATCCTGCATTAAAGAAATAGAGATATTATTAACCTTTTAAAATGAGCATGATGTGAATGGATCAATCATTAGGAGTTGGGCACATTGTTGGCCAAAATGTATGTACCTCTTTTTTTCTTCTTCTTCCATTGCCCCATACTGTCTGTTGCTTTTCTTTTTCTTTGACTAAAGTGGCTTCTTGGTTCTCTATTTTCCCCCTTCTTTCTTGTGCTGATTTTAAGTCCTCTATTTTCCCTTCTCTCTTCTAATTTCCACTCCAAACAATCTGCACGCATAGGTGTTTGTGAGAAAGTTGTAAAAAGAGTTTTTTATTAAAAATAAAAAATAAAAATACTCAGATCGTATATGGCACTTAATGCATTTGAGACGTTTGTGCGTTTTTTTTTTCTTATGGTGGGCCCACCTTAATGTTTATGTTCATGCCATCCACCAGTTTTTTCAGTTCATTTTAGGGCATGGCTAAAAAACTAAGCAGGTCCAAATTTCAAGCGGGTTGATGGTATGATCCCAAACTGAGCCAATCCAAGATGACTCAACCCTACCTCAATGATGTTGAAAATAAAGGTAGGAATTGTGGGTAATGCTCTGCTACCAATCTGGACATATGCATCTGCTTTCAGCTGCTGGAAACGAACATCAACCTTTGGGAACTTTAGATCTAGTACTCACAAACAAAGAAACAGAATCAACAAGCAGGTTCAAGAAATTCTATATTGTTTACCAACTACATTTGACATAAAAACTATATATGACATTTGCCTTTAACAGAAAGGATCATCCTAATTGATAAATGCACTCCCCCTTCTGTACTCCCAATTACCAAAAGGCAAAGTAGAAAAGAAACCTGCACCTATCGAGTTTAGGTAAGAAAAATCTCTTTGGGGGCTATAGATCATGTTCGTGTGACATCTACTCCATTCATCATTTGCTACGGATCATATCAGTAGGTGAATCCAAAAAATCAGACCAATCATAAACTCAAGTGGGTCACACCATGATGATCGCAAGGTGAGGTCCACCCTGACTTTAATATGCCATACAACCAGTTGGCAAAGTGACCGCTACCAGGAGGAAGGGAAACCAATATTAGACTAATTCAGAACTTCAATGGCCCTAGAATGTTTCAATGGTCAGCGTTCATATTCTCTCGTTTTCTCATAGTGTGTCCCATTTGAAATTTGGATCTGACTGATTTTTGCTCTCATGCCCTAACATGATCCAGTGAAACTGATGGACGGAGGGGATGTCATAGAGAATTATGGTGGACACCATATAGCTATCTGCGGCACAGGCTCTTCCAACAATGTGCTGTAGGAAATTGGTGTCCCGTTAAGCGAACACGCGTGTATAAGAGAGCCACATACAAGAAGTATGATGCTTGCTACACATGCACTTAAAGATTATACAAATGTTAATTCAAATTAGAACAAATCAATTGTGAAGTAGTCACAATCCTAAAATGGTTTAATCATTAAATCCTAACCTCTCATTCATGGACATTATTGGATATTTGCACTTTTAACTATTTAATAAATGTCCATCAATCTACTAATTACGTACTAAAATAAGTGGGTTTTTTTTTTTTTTTTTTTTTTTTTTATTTTTTATCATGATAAAATTTAAAA
Source organism: Magnolia changhungtana (assembly GCA_030180095.1). Lineage (NCBI taxonomy): Eukaryota > Viridiplantae > Streptophyta > Magnoliopsida > Magnoliales > Magnoliaceae > Magnolia > Magnolia changhungtana. The sequence continues at coordinate 4,724,197 of JASAUF010000382.1, forward strand.
TGATACTGATATTTTAAACAGTTCAGTTTTTGTTGACTACTTGAGTTATGGATCTCTTCAGATTTTAGGATGTAGGCCTAAAAAGGTATTTGATGGATGGGTTGGATAGCACTCTCATAATTTGATGGCAAGACCTAATCTACTTCTACGTGATAAAGTACACGTGGTTTGTATGAAACTCAAATCAGGCTGTCCAAATCATGAGGCCCACAGTAAATAGGTTACAGTGGATGTGGCTTGGTGCATGGATGAATAAACAATCCTAACCATCTGATCAGTGATTACTTAATGGAAATTCCTTTCTTTCAAATCTGGGATTCACATTTTCAAGTAGTTATTATCATTTTTTTTTTTCAATCTTCCATTTGCCTCAACCATGGATTTTCAAGCACTAAACAATAGTGCTCAACATCTGCCAAAATGACACACATGTGAAATTTGGGCCTAGCGAGGGACCCGTGATGAAATGCACTATCCCAGAAGTGAGGCTGGTCTACCTGTCAGCTGGGGGTATGGAAATGCATAAATGGATAGTTAACAGGGATGGATGTGTGCTCTACATGATAAGTAGACCAGTTAGAGTTTTGGGCGAGGGCCTACTCACCACTAGACCTGTTTGATGAACCGCCCAGATCTTGCACACTTCTGTCATGTTAGCACGGGTGGAGCACACATAAGAGAGTTCCTTTATGGGAATTGATCAGATTTTATGACAATCTCCCTTCATATCTCTCTTTTCTTTTGAAGGATACAGAATGTGTTTTTGAAGTTAAATTAGATATTGAAATCAATGATTCAAAAGCA
>JASAUF010000382.1:5330000-5542500 GCA_030180095.1 Magnolia changhungtana
GATTAGGTGTAGGTTTAGGTTTAGGGATTTGAGGATACGTTAAGGCTTAGTTTTAAGAAATCGGGTTCGGGTTATAGGTTTAGGTTTAGGTTAGGTTATAGGTTAAGGTTTAGAAAATTGAGTTTAGGTTATAACTTAAGGTTATAGGTTAAGGTTTAGGTTATAGGTTAAGTTTTAGGTTTAGGTTAAGTTTATAGGTTTAGGTTGAGGTTATAGGTTTTCGGATTTGAAAATAGGTTTAGGTTAAGGTTATAAGTTTAGGTTTAGGAAATCGGGTCGGGTTCGAGATCGGGTTTAGGTTTTGGTTTTCAAGTTTAGGTTTAGGTTTAGGTTAGGGAGTTGAGATTAGGATTAGGTGTAGGTTTAGGTTTAGGGATTTGAGAATACGTTAAGGTTTAGGTTTAGGAAATCGGGTTCGGGTTATAGACTTAGGTTTAGGTTAGGTTATAGGTTAAGGGTTAGGAAATTAAGTTTAGGTTATAGGTTTAGGTTATAAGTTAAGGTTATAGGTTAAGGTTTAGGTTATAGGTAAGTTTTAGGTTTAGGTTAAGGTTATAGGTTTAGGTTGAGGTTATAGGTTTTGGTATTTGAGAATAGGTTTAGGTTAAGGTTATAAGTTTAGGTTTAGGAAATTGGGTTCGGGTTCGGGATCGGGTTTAGGTTTGGGTTTTCAAGTTTAGTTTAGGGAGTTGAGATTAGGATTAGGTGTAGGTTTAAGTTTAGAGATTTGAGAATATGTTAAGGTTTAGGTTTAGGAAACCGGGTTTGGATTATAGGTTTAGGTTTAGGTTAGGTTATAGGTTAAGGTTTAGGAAATTGAGTTGAGGTTATAGGTTTAGGTTATAAATTAAGATTATAGGTTAAGGTTTAGGTTATAGGTTAAGTTATAGGTTTTAGGTTAAGGTTATAGGTTTTGGGATTTGAGAATAGGTTTAGGTTATAGGTTAAGGGTATGGTCCCTGTAAATACAGATATAAACATGGCCTGTCCAAATGGTCAGGCCCCTCCAATGTTGTCCATAGGAAATGGACAGCTTCATCATGGTCATAACAGCGGTTCCCACCTTCTAGGGACTCCCGCTCATCCGGATAGCTCCGACGCACATGCGGGTCTGCTCCATTAATTTCGAGTAAATATATATATAAACACGGCTTGTCCAAATGGCCAGGCCACTCTAATGTTGTCCATAGGAAATGGACAGCTTCATCATGGTCATAACAACGGTTTTCACCTTCCAAGGACCCCCGCTCAAAATCCGGATAGCTCCGACGCACATCCGGATATATAAATGGGTACAGTTTCAAATAATATTATTAACAATGTTTCAAATGCATACCTCCCTTAGAAAGTCCCTCAGTTGATCCTCATGAAAGTCTTGATCTGTAAGAACCTTAACAGCAACATCCTGCATTCCATGATTGAATAAATAAGAAGATGCATCACCTTTACTTTCAAGTCAAACAAAAATGGGACAGAGAACCATGTAAGAAACACGAAGAAAAATGTCGATTTCTTTGAATATGATAGAGAGATTGGTCCAGAAATTGAACCACAGATTACTCTCATCAGGTTAGTTATCAGAATAACATTTTCAGAGAAGTTCCTTACATTAAACAGTTGCCTATGTAATTCAATTGTCTTCAGTAAAATTAAATTACTGTCTTAAAAGAAATGCATGCCACGCATGCGAAACGTCATTTTCAAACCAAACTACAGTCGCTATTTTCAAATCTCACGCGGCCACTTCATTCCCCCACTATCTCCCTCGATTTCCCCACTCTCATCTCTCCGTCTCTCTCTCTTGAAGCAAAAAAGAAGAAAAAAAAAATCTCTTTTATGTTTTTTCAATCCATCTTCCATTTTCTTCTTAACAAGAAAATCCATATTTACTAATATTCCCATTTTTCTATTTTTCAAAAGAATGAGTTCGGACTCCGAAAGCGTCGGCTCCAACACTCGTACTTTCAGCCCAAACCCTAACCAAGGACTCGAAAATTATCAAGTACTCATAAACATTCATTGCAAGCATTTTCTGTCCATGATGACCATACTGTTAAGATCGATCCTCTTATTTGTGCTCCCTAGGTGTGGATTTTAATAAGGATTGCGTTCATATGCTACTTCATAAATCATATTCCAAGATAAAAAGTGTCAATTATATAAAAAATTATAATTCAAAATAGACAATAAAGAGCATAAATTCTTATTATAAAGGTGATATTTAGAGTTAAGCTTACCGTCATTGTCATGTTGAAACCGTTCCATGAATACGGTGACGTCCCTTATTGATCTAAAACAGTCAAAGAAGAATTACAATTAAAAGAAAGAAATGATATTGTGTTGCCTAGTAATCAGATGAGGAAGCAGCTCTCAAATTGCAATTGCATTTCATTTCTAGTCCATGGTGTTGTGAATTCTGTATAATGGCAAAGAGATGAGAAAATTCATAGCAGTGTTTGACTTTTACCTCGAGTAATGGCCGCACCCATTCCTTGGTTTTGTAAGAGCTATGCAAAAATACAATAGCCGGCCTGTTTTTCTGTTTGCTTTCCTTCATGCTCAAGATCAGCACTAGCATGCGTCCAATAATCAAAACTTCAAGGATGACAAGGAAAATGTGTCATCGAGAGTCTAGATAGTAACAAGATCACCAGACAAAGTTCAAATAACAAATGGTAAATAAAAGTCAACATCAAATGCTAACTAAATGAGATGGGATTATGAAATACACAATCAAGACTACTGAAATTTTCCCATGCAATTTGGATCTTACCATTTTCATTGAACCCATCTGTTTAATAGCCACCAATTTGAGGGTAAGGCTCATCTACTCAGAGTATTTCAGGCCAGTTTCCACATCCAGCATGATTTGGATGATCAAGATAGGCAGGTATTTATGCCACAGTAAGCAAGGACGAGTTGTTCTGATCTAGGAAAGTGATTACAATTTAATTAGAACACAAAGAAAGGGAACAACTTTAAAGTTCTGTTACACTTAGTCACACATCACTCCTTAGGATTCGTATCCACTCAAACATTCCAATGAATCAAGTATTCATTCCAATCATAATTCAAATTAAGAAATGACCTTAGATATGATTGATTGGAAAATCACGACATAGCATCCTAAACAAATACAGTACAAATCAATGACGTAGTTCCAAGCATCCCAAGCTCAATAGCCCAAACCAACTAGCATACAGTACTAAAGGCATACTAATAATCACAACTAAATAGTATCACCAGGAAAAAAAAAAGAAGAAGGGCAGAGAGAGAGAGAGAGAGAAGAAGAAGAAGAAGAAGAAGAAGAAAAAGTTAGTGAAGACATTGTACACATTAACAAACTTCTTTACACAAGAAAGACAAGGTCAACAAAATCAAATCTGCTCAAAGAAAGTTACAGGAAGATTTTACTCTTCGCGAAAGATTGGGTTAGAAATAAATTTAGTAGACAAGGATCATCAAGTAAGATTTTCTAGCTCTTAAGTACACAGTCATTATAGCACACAACCATAAAACCACCTGCATTCAACTTTCAAATGTTCACTCCCCAAGTATAGGGTTGTGATGTAGTAATAAACTCAGTGAGACCGGGGGCTGCATTTAACTAAATAAGAGTCAGTTAAATTGTATATCAGTGGAGACATTCTACACATTAACAAACTCAAGAAAGTACAAGTAAATACAAGGGCACACAAGATGATGAGGGAGCATGCATAACATTATCTAGCACACAACCATAAAACCACCTGCATTCAACTTTCAAACAAAGTCTCAATTACAAATACAAAGCAAAACCGAAAACAATATGATCTACAGAGGTTTTATGTAACCCTAAGAAGTTTTCAATAGTTTTTCTATAGTTTTTAAGGATTCTTTTCTATAGTTTTTCTAACGTGTGACAATATTTCACCAGACAATTTAGCATGGAAGTATTTGGAAAGTTAGATACACAAACAAAAGACCATATTTTTGGTCAATTTCAACCATCAAATTCTCAGCCCTGGAAGGCTTCCGCTTTTGACAAGATTAATAGCAAGCTCCAGATTGTTTAACTGAAAGAGCCAACAAATATTTTTTAATACAAGCACTCAATTTGCTGCAATAGGAATAAAACTAAAACAAGACTAAAGACATACTTGGCCACTAACAAAAGGCGCAAGTGTCACTGTTGACTTTGCTGTGGTGATTGCAAGTAACACTTGATTGATATCCGCTTAAAGCTTTGACAAGATTAATAGCAAGCTCCAGTTGTTTAGCGAAAGAGCCAACAAATATTTTTTAATACAAGCACTCAATTTGCTTCGCAATAGGAATAAAACTAAAACAAGACTAAAGACATACTTATTTACTAACAAAATGGATTGGCAGTTGCAGTAACACTTGATTTGATATCAGTTGATTGATGTATGTAAATAGATGGAGAAACAACTGTACTGATTTTGTGTGATGAAGGTAAAAAAACGTAAGCTTAATTCAAAACTAATATAAAGTGCTCACAATCAACCATCTTCAGGTCTAATGAAAAATAATGATGAACATGTGAATCAAGTGTTTAAGAGTGGAGGTCAGTGAACCAACTCCTTTTCTACTCATTTGATTTTGCAATTTGGAGGACCCTAAAACTCTTTTGCATCAACTTGTCCTAGCCAAAAACCATAGCTGTTATTCAAAATTGGCTTCTATAATGATAGAGGCCGGATGCTCTAGAGAAGGAATATCACCAAAGGGTGCTTTGAATAATCCAGTGGGCTATGTTGTCTGATGGAATTTGCAGTCATAAGACTTGAAGACTTTGAAAAAGGCTGCCAGAAGTGATAGATGATAGATGGAGTAGGATTTAAAGGAAACTAAAAGTTTTCATAAAGAATCTGGTTCCCTTGCATCATCTACCTCTCATATACCAATCTCCCATATAAAGAATATACTCAGTTAATTAATACACATGCACCAACATTGATCATGGACTAGTTGCAAATGAAAGGTTAGCAAATATGAGAAGCATATGAGAAATAGCTGCATCTTGAACACATTGAATATGCAAATTTTAACATGATAAATTTATCATGGTCGATAACTTCAAATCACCCACACAATCAAAAGCTTATCTTAAGACCATAGCAGGTAGTAAATTCCTTCAATCTCATGCTGTCAATAAATTTTAGTTTTTTTAAATCGCTGTTTAGATAAAATTACATGCTCCATTCCATTGTTATTCATTCATCATTTTGATTAAAAAAATTGAGACCCATATTTTGAACTGCAATTGTACATAACAATTGGAAGTTGAAAGAGGCCCAAAATAACAATGATGATACTTTAAATTGAGTGGGCCCCCAAATAAATAGACCAGTCTCCACAAATTGCACAGATTGGATTATCCTACAGATCCAACTGGCGAGCTTTTCACATGCTGTAATCCATTTAGAAGTCATTAGATAGGATAGATAAGACAACCCAATTGGTGATATCATTTACAGAGGCCCGACCACAGTAGAACCCATCCCACAAACGGTTTAGGTGCTAATGGTGTCCAATACGAGTGTAGTGCAGCAGTCATGGAAATTCATGACATGCAATCCAACCAGATTTTGTCTAATTTAAAATACCATAGTTCAAGTGAACTCATAATCATTGATGTCGGCAAGGGCCATCAAGCGAACAACAACTTCTTGTTCCTCTACTGTAACACCCTAGTTTCCGAAACCCGAGTACATTACTCGTTTTCCAAAAACCCGAGCGTTAACCTCTGAAAACACTCAAATTCTACGTACATTTTTTTCTTTCTTTTATCAGAGTTATTAATATAGCGGGATGGAAATAAATCAGATATTAGAGTGAGTCCAATTTTACATAACCAATGTTTCAAGTGGTCACCCAAAAACCTATACAAACAAATGTCTTAACCTTTATAAACATAACAGTATAAATTAAATACAAATAAATTCAGGAATGAAGAGTCGCAAGATCATCTGGCTCCTCTCATTCAACATGAACACCAGCATACATGTCATCTACATCCTGCACACTGAGTACGGTTCGATAGCGTCAATAGCATCTAGTGAGGTGTAACCCCCAAGATTTATCACAACATCAAGATAATTAAGCATAGTTATCAGAGACAGTATATAACAAATATTACACAGTGATTATCATGGAAATCAGGTGAGGTTCAACAAATACGCATTCATTACATAATCATACCAAATAATCTTGTTTAAATACATGGATGTATGCACATGCTCACAGACCTAGGGATGCACATCCAGCTAGTAAAAAGTTGCCCAAGGAGAGCTAGCCACTCCGAAAAATACTCAAAGGTACACCCAAGGAGAACTAGCCACCCGAAAAATACCATAATAATATATAGATCATCCAAGGAGGAATAGTCACCTGAAAAAATATGCGAAGGTACGCCCAAGGAGAACTAACCACCCGAAAAAGACTGTAATAATATATATATCGTCCAAGGAGGATTAGTCACTAGAAAAAATACGCAAAGGTACGCCCAAGGAGAACTAACTACCTGGAAAAGATTGTAATAATACATAAATCGCCCAAGGAGGATTAGTCACCCGAAAAAATATGCAAAGGTACACCCAAGGAGGACAAACCACCCGGAAAAGACCGTGATAATATATGCCATAAAAATGCATGATTAGCCTGATCATTATTATTCCAATTTTAAACAATCACTTTAAGAAAGCTCAAAGGTCACTATGGGGGGTTTTGTCACCCAGCACAGGCCGACGGCTCAGGCATAGTGTCTCATTCTACTATTCCTGGCTCATGAGACTAACAATTAAGTTGTTTTAAGGTATCCTACTCAACTAGTGGCCAATCGTAGTCCAACAAGTGGAACTTACCATCGCAAGATTGTATAAAATAATCCATTAAAGCCGCAAAAGGACCAGTATTCTATAAAGGCAGTAAGGGCCAAATATTCCTCCTAATGGTGTGAATAAAAGGGACTATTCCCCAAAAGCCACTTATGCATAAATGGTCCACAAGGTGGTAAGTCCACAACGTAAGTTTACTTAACCCATTTCACAGGTGGCCACTAGTTCGAGGATTTCCTAAAAACACTATCAAGTAATCATGGATGATAAACTAAATCATCTATAATATTATCGGGATATCGCATGCACATCTAAAGCAAACATTTCACATTAGATTAGAGGCATTTAATTCACATTGAATCCAATTCACCAATTATCTTAAGGAATCAAAATTCATAAAAGCAATTCATTATATTAATCAATTAATGAGATAAATGCGCAAAGAAAAATAGCAGAGCTAATTATCAAGATGTGGAAAAAGCTTGAAGGGTGATCCTCACCTTTCAAGGGTCGACTTGGTTTCCAACGTTGCAGATACTTGGATGCGCACTTTAAGGTCAATCTCTCTGCCAATTGCTTCGACACCACCCAGAGCTTAATCAAGTCCCTAATCATTTCAACTTTGAATAAGGTAACCTTAATCTTTTAACTTAACTCGAACTCAATTCCTAATTCACTTTGTTTTCGAATGAGTTCCTGATTATATTCAACAAGGTAGATCTAGCTGAGACATTTTGTAAAATTCTACAATTGTTCAAATTAGGAAATTGATACACTAAATTAGTTTTATTTAATCACTAACTAGAATGTATCAAGGAGTCGACTCACCTACAAGTCGGTTGAAGGATGATTCAGCTCGGCCAACCCATCTTAGCCTCAATTCGGTCCAAACGAAAAATGCCTTGTCCAACTGAGTTGACTCAGCATTGCAACTTGATTTCCCAATCTCACCTCCATAACTCAGCAACTTGAACAACCAGCCGAGTCAACTCAAGCATATCCCCTCTTTTCTCTCTTTCTTCTTCTTTCTTCTCCTTTCTTGTGTTATTTGTTTTTCCCTATTGGAAAGTCTAGTAGCTTGCTGGACTCGGTCAAACTCAACCCAACTCAACAAAACTCGAACCAATTCGCCACGGTCAACTCGACAGCGAGTCAATGAACTCGGTTTGTGTCAAGATGGAGAAGCAACATCGACTCTTCCCTCCCTTCTCTATCTTCTTCTCTTCTTCCTTTTTCCTTTCTCTGCTTCTCTGGCTCCCTTCTCCTTTCTTCTTTTCTCTCCTCATAGCCTCCCAAGGTCTAAACAGAACGTGGAAGACCTAGACTCGAAGTCGCGACTCGGCCGGGTCGAAGTGGTGCGGCAACTAGCAACGACCACCCGAGTCACCCTCTCTCTCTCTCTTCTCTATCTTCTGATCTTCTTTCTCTTCTTCTTCTCTTTCTTCCTTTTGCTTCACTCTCTTGCTTCCTGAACTGCTACAGGGTATGGACAGATCCATATCGCACAGAACAGACTCTGGGATTCGACTCTACTTAGCTGAGTCAGGCTCGCCAGCAACCTGATGAACGACCAACACCCATCTCTCCCTATTATCTTCTTCGTTTTTACTGGTTCACTTGATCGGGTGAGAAGCTGGACTTGGCCCAACACCCAGTCGCTTGAACTAAGTCGACCAGATGTGGTGCGGTGCCTTTCCTCTTTTCTCTCTTTTGAATCCGCTGCCCTAAAAGGAAAGAGGGTATTTAAGCATTCCAATCCGCTTCTAGACACTTCTAAACTAATCACGGGATTAGTTGGGTGTGCGGTATAAAAACGGTTCGGCCCAAAGTTTAGATGGAATATCAGCTGATACTTGTTTGTATGCTTGTGATCAGCCTACGTGGATGGGTTTCTGGGACTATGGGCCACTTGATGGACGCCTCATATCAGCGAATGGGGGCCATCCGAAGATGGTGCAGTTTTCGGCCGAATTGAGGAAGATGACTACCCCATTCATGGCAGATTTTGATCTAGGGGATCACCCTCCAATCTAAGCCTTCTGATTGGTTTAGATGGGTTGACGGATCATCGTGGGACCCACGTTTTAGATGAACGGCTAGCCGCATTGATGATATATGAGGTTTTCTTGTTTTAACAGCCGATTTCTCGGGCGGATGAGTTTTTTTCCCAAAATCTCCGTACTCTATACGAAAGGGCTTCTTAACGCCCTAGCTTGGACGTACCAGATGAGCTACAACGAGCTACTAGAAGGAGACATGTGACTGGGATCGTTCCAGCACAGAAGTAGGGAGATTCCTTCCGCAGATTGCGTAGCCAAGGAAACCTTAAAAAGGAATGAATGAAGGGTTGAGATTGCTTACAGCTGGGCGGTTGGGATTGGAAAGTGCCAGTGCGGCAGGGAGGAGCGAAAATTCCCATTTCGGAAATAGTTGTACATACGTCTGGCTTGCTCCTTAGATCGTGCGATTGCACGGGCTCTCCTACGAGTGTAGCTAGTTGGGTTTTGGTCAAGGCTGGATGCCGCGACAGATGGACGGTTCGGATCAATGATCTGACCTCCAATGGGGCCCACCTGATCGAGCTTTGCGAACACAGTCTGCTCGCTGTCTGTTTCTAAGGAAAAGGAGGGAAACGGTTGCCTTTTTTAAAAATTATCGGGTCAACACGCAGTTGACCTGATTTTTAGTTTGGTGTGTTGTGGGTGCACACGCACTACTGTACACTCAAATCCTAAGTGGGGTCCATAGTGATGTCTATGGCCAATCCACCCCGTCCATTCCATTTGGAGGGCTTAATTAGAGCCTTTGACCAAGTATCAGGTAGAATCAAAGCTCAAGTGGACCATATTAACTGAAATATGGCCATTAGATGCCAACTATTGTCGATCCAACGGTGGATCGGCTCAAGTCTGAAATTCGACTATCAAAAAGATATAAGGGGATCATATTTATGTTTTTACTACAATTTCTCAACGTAGTATATTACTAGAATAGTATAGAATTTTGTTACTTTGTTATAAATTATTTTATTTTATTATTATTATTTTTCCGTTTATCTAACACGTGGAACCCACACTTCGTGGTAGGTAACTTAAGTTTAGGATTGCTTATATATAAATGGGCCACTCCAAGGGATAGTCTAATTCACTATCCCCGACATTTAGATGGTTCAAGTAATTTAAATGGTTGGATCTCTTAGTTTAAGGGTGGGGATTCCTACCGACGGTCCTAAGGGTCCTATGGTTCATCTAGATGGGGCTTCATGGTTAGATTAGTAGGTTGATGGTCTATTGTCAAAATCAATGGTCATAGCTCGATGTATGGGTGGGGTCTATTTCAATGGTCAAATTTAGACTAGATTGAATATAATTGTTTTGATAGGTTAGGTTTCCACTTATACAAAGCTAGGTTACAAAGTAACACCCGAGTTCTGAAAGGTACGGGGTGTTACATCTGCATCCTAAAGGGCCCTCGCATATGCCTCATCACTATCAAACGCTGACGGATTGATCTCCCCACCCAATTCATTCTCACTCGGGGCCCGTCCATGCACATCGAATGCATCGGGATAAGGAATTCCAGAGAACTTCCCAAGGATCTTTTGAGAATAAATGACCCTATGAAACTAATAGCCTCAACAAGGAATTATTATCTCTACTTGTTAGTAAACCATAAAAGGAAATTTCGTTCGTTCTTAGAAGTTAGTATATATCCTCAATCATATAGCTACTGGGGAAATGATTCATAATGTGGTCCACCAATCATAAGACATTCTCAAGATTCTCACATATTACCTTAATCAAGATTCTGTCCTGTATCATTGGTGTAGTACTACTGAGCCTGCCAACACAAAAAGCAGCCATGTCAAGAACATGAGATATTTGTGCATGAATTGTTGAGGCATGGGATCTTGTATGTTTCTGGCTCCACAAAGGAGTGTTTAAAATATTTATTTTGAAGGTTCAACTAAAATTCAAATCTAATCCCACTCCAGACCCATTGTTTTCTCCAAATCTCCTAGATCCTTTCGATTTTATTCATTAGTGACTTAACTAATAACACATGTGACTAACCCAATTTCGGATATTCCACTTCAGTTGACCATCCATCCAACAAACAAGTGTAGAAACATATCGGAGACCAAAAAAAAAGAGAGTAAGCTTCTTCAAAACAAAACATGAAGAAGAAAAAAATTGCATCAACAATGTCTCGGCATTGCAACTTCAGATAATCTGCTAAATTCATTGAAGCCCTATAATATGCTGAGAGGAATACTAAGGCAATGCACACAAGGCAAGACCGTCAAAACAATTTGCAGTCCACGTGTCTACTGGCAAATACATGAACATTCCCTGATCTTTTACCAGGTGGGTCCCACTGTGAACATGCCCTAGCATAAAAATCTGGTTGATCCACTAATCAGGAAGGCAACACATGCACATATTACATTAAATGTCGATCTTTTTTTTTCTAAGCACCCTTTTTACTCAACCATATGTGGACAAGTAGGTGGGCAATACTGGCCTGATTTTTAGGCCAGAACATAATAATGCTAGGCCCCATCTGATGAATGGCAGTGATCTCCAACAGTGTCAAGTTGGCATGTGCCAGGAATTGCTTGCTTCTTCAATTTGCCCATGCAGGAATTGCATTAGCACCTCTTGCTCAGTTACACACACAAACACACACACACACACACACACACACACACACACACACACACACACACAAAAAGACAGAGACAGACAAGAAGACATGGAAAAAAATAGGAAAAACAAATTCTGTATCTTGCTATTTGATCAGTGACAACCAAAAACTAAAAAAGAAGAGGAATTTGTCATAAATTAAACATCCCAAAAATTACAATTCACTTAATTCCTCTAATTTGAAAAATATATATGTGATAAAATGCCGGTAAAAAAAATTAAAAATTAAAAAAAAAAATAATCTTCCAACGTCCTCTTTCACCATCCACTTTAAAAAAGGGTTACAATTTCAAGCATCGAAATCCACTGAAATGCCATATATTTAAAGTTCCAAACATTGAAACCCACTGAAATTCACTAATATCCTCCAGTTTTTTAAAATTACCTTCATAAAGCCTCTTTTTCAAAAAAAAAAAAAAAAAAAAAAAAAAAAAAAAAAAAAGAAAGATGGATTATTCAAAGATCTACAGTTTCGAACGTCGAAAATTTCACTAATATGCTAAAAAAATATCCTCAATTTCTTTAAAAAAAAAAAAAAAAACATTTTCGTTTTCTCTTAATAAAACCAAAACGCAAGAGATTGAATCAAAGATTTACAGTCTCCAATATAAACAAGCAATCAATCTCACTACAAAACAAAACCCTAACATCAACCTCTCAATCTGAAATCAACTCAGTCAAAGAAAGAACATGGATTAACATGATTTTCAACGGATTTGTGTGAAAATACCGCAAAATGATTCGATTCAAAGCTCTTTTGCGTCGAGAAATTGAAAGGAGGAAGAATTTCTTACGATTTTTCAGATCTGAGCTTCTCTCTTGAAAGCCCCGTGAGAGAGAGGGTGAGGGAGAGCGGGAGGTCGAGAGAGGGTGAGGGAAAGAGAGGCTGAGTACGAGAGAGAGAGATGGAGAGAAAGATTGAGAGAAGGGTTTTGGAGGCTTGCTACGCGCAGGAGGAAATGGCGGACTCTATCCGCATTTCATTTTGGGAGAAATCGGATTGCGTACTGAGTTACTCAGTACTCTTTTATCGTACTGAATAAACTCAGTTGGGCCCACTGTGAAGGAATGTGGTTTATCCACACCGTCCATCCATTTTTACTGATAATTTTAGGGGTTGAACCCAATTTTGAAGTGAATCTAAAGCTCAAGTGGACCGTTACATGGGAAACAATGTGGTATAATGATATCCATCGTTGAAACCATCCTAGGGTCCGAAACTACAAACATGATTTTATTTGTCATCCAACCTGTTCATAAGATCACAAAGACAAGGGTTTCCATGGCATATAAACATGACGATGGACACAGTGGATTTATTAAAAGCATTCCTATCTTTAGATGAAACACAATTATCATCTTGATATAAAACTTTTGTTCGCTTTCTAAGTTTTTAATGGTGGGCGCTACTGTTCCACTATTTTATCGTATATTAAAATTGCATGTGGACCACACTACAAGAAACATTGGGGATTGAACTATTGCCGTTAAAAACTTCTTCTAGACAGTAGGAGTTTTGAATTAAATTGATATAAGTGTTTATATGACCTAATGAACATGTTAAAGGGCAAACAAACATTATAACAAACCCAGGGCATTTTTAACAACAAGAGTTCAATCACCGTTATTTCCTATAGTGTGGCCCACCTGAGACTTAGATATATCCCATCTTTGGCATCATGCCTAAAATTTGCTAAAAAATGAATGGATGACTAGGATGAAACACATACATCATGGTGGGGCTTATAAAACACTGACCACTAGCTAGGTCGTCACTTATAGTGTCAATATCCAATCAGGCATGGTTTGGCTGGTGTTCCAACACCAGCCTACTAGCCGGTGCCAATCCATTTGGACCCTATTATGATGCATGTGTTTTATTCACACCATCTAAAAAATGAGGCAGATTTACGTTTTAGGCTGACAACGTACTGGTAAAAACTTCCCAGGGCCTGTTATAATGTTTAATTGTCATTTAACCTAGTACTTAGGTCACATAGACTAATAGCCACTATTTGATCCAAACACATATCACACCGTTATTTCAGGGCCTATTGTAATGTTTTATTCACACCATCTATCGATTATTTTAGCTTGTTTTTGAACATGGGCTAAAAAATGAGGTAGATTTACATTTCAGGCTGACAACGTACTACTAAAAACTTCTTAGGGCCTGTTGTAATGTTTAATTGCCATTTAACATAGTACTCAGGTCACACGAACTAATAGCCACCGTTTGATCCAAACACATATCAGCTTGATTCAATACACCTCTAATCACTACAGTTTCCTACAATGTGGTCCACTTAAGATTTAGAATGGCCTCATTTTTAGATTATGTTATAAAATGAGATGGAAAAAGGAACATATCAGCTTGATTCAAAACACAAGAGAAACAGCCGACCACCACTACATAAGGGTCCAAGGCCAACCTGAGCAGCATGGGAAAATCGCCCTTTAAGGTGAAAGTTCCCACCCACATGTCTTCTCAAAACCTGATTTTATTCACCATCTCCTAAGGATAATCCAACCCTTTCCAAGAATGCCTATTTCACAGAGGAGATCCCTTTCCACAAAGGCGAAGCTTTATAGGCTAAGATTACTTTGTCTGCCACCCACCTTCCAAGCACCCATATTTCCCAAGGCGCACCTTCCCTATTTGGTGGATTTATTGCACTTGGATTTACTGAAAATTGGGGATCAACCCACACCGTTCATCCATCTTTTGAAGATAATTTTAGAGAATTATCCAAAAAATAAATCATATCCAAAGATTAAATGGAGCACACCACAAATAAGGGGAATGAATTGACTACTCCCCCTAACACCATCCAGTGGCTGGTGGTTGGTGCTCTGTGAGACCTACCATGATGTATGTGTTTAATCCATGTCGTCTATCTATTTTTAACGATCACCCTATGGTATGAAACCAGATATCCAAATCTTGAGTGGACTACTTTCCAGGAAACGATGTTGAATGAGCGTCAACCATTAAAAAACATTTGGGGGTCATAAAAGTTTTGGATCAAATTGATTTTTGTTTTTCCCCTTCATCTGGCCCTGTATGACCTAATCAACATATTGGATGTAAAATAAACAGTACCGTGGGCCTCAGAAGGAATTTAATGATGGATATATAATATTTTTATTATATATATATATATGTATGGGAAAAGGTTCCGTATGGTCGAGCTCATAGGAACTTCTCATATGGTTAAGCTATGTGGGCCCCACCGTTATGGGTGTCGAACATCTACCCCACCAGTCAGATGCACCATTCCATGGTGGGCCTGGGGCTTAAAAATCAATTCAATCCATGACTCTTTTGGGCCACACCACATACAAAAGTTGAGAGGGGTTACCATCCATTAAATCATTCATAATCATTTGTTGGGCCTGACGAGATGTGGTTCACAAATCTAGACCATCCATTATGTGTGTCCCACTTGGATGAGGAGTCAGACCATGTTTCATATGCATCAAAATTTTAAGTGGGCCCCACCAAGTGCTTTTATATGTTTTAGGCATTTCTTCACATGATTTTAGATGGTATGGCCCACCTAAGTTCCATATACGGTTGATTTTTGGGATATCCCATAATTTAAAGGGGGCCCATCAAATGCACGGTTTTGATGGTCGACACGAATCATAGTGGGGCCCATTTAACTTTGATAACCTTTAAACCATTCTTACAACTTGAAGCTCGAGGAGCGTCAGCGCTCTCTCAACCCTCTCAATCCCCAAATTCCTCTCCATCCCCTCTCTCTATCTCTCTCGTGCCCTAATCCTCTCCCGAACCCCATCTCTCTCTCTCTCTCTCTCTCTCTCTCTCTCTCTCTCTCTCTCTCTCTCTAATCTCTCCATCCCTCTATCTCTCGCGTGATCCCGAATGGTCCATCAACGATGCCCTCTCTCTCTCTCTCTCTCTCTCTCTCTCTCTCTCTCTCTCTCTTTGAGCTTGTTTGAAGACTCAATCACAAACGTGAGGTATCTCTCTCTCTTTCAATCTCTCTCAATCTTAATGTTGATTTAGGAATTTGGGGATTTAGTAATTTGTGGATTCCCAATTTGATGTGGACCCCCATTTAGGGATTTGGGGATTTTATGGCTTACATATTTAAATGTGGACCCCGAATTGGGAATTTTTTGATATTACAAATTAGGGATTTGGGGATTTTGAATGTCGAACATGATGTTTATATGTCATCCAAACCGTTTGTAGGGTTATTACTACTCAGATAAACTGTAGGCACAAATATCCTGATGCAAAACTTTTTAAATCCCCACAAAGTTTCCAATGGTGGGCCGTCAATCCCCATTGTAACTTCCCTGTCTCTAGCTAGGGGCAGACGGGGCCTTGTGTGTGTGTATTCAGTGATCCACATTGTTAATTTGATGAAAAACATTGATGAAGGCGACTGTCTAAAAAATCTCAAGATTGTAACTCGATCTTAGACTTTCAAATCAATGGCCCACACAACAACAATTAAAGAGATGGTCCATATTCAATGGAAATATGCTAAGCAATCTAGATGCTAGAGTACTCCAATTGGAGGGCTTTTTTTTTTTCATACACACACACAAGCACTCACACCACAATGGATTTTCACCACAATTGGAGGGCTTAGTTATTAGGTATCCTCAAATGACCGTAAGGCATATCTTCTAAATGGTCTTAATCACCAGACAATCCCAGATCCAATGGTTATAGTCTCGCCATATCCTATTCCAAAATGTAGGGATGGATGTATTCTAGTGAATCCCTGCTCAATGTTGAAAGCACTTATCATTTTCCAAGAAGTGGGCTTTCTAAACAAACAAAGGTAGAGTGAGTAGCAGGCATAATGCCCATCTGAGTCACATATATAGTAGCAGGCATAATGCCCATCTGCTCAATCCACAAAAAACAATCTCATAGTAGTATCTACTATCGGGATTGGATGATAAGATGCCTGGATTAATCCAATCATTTCCATTGCTTTCCAAATCTCCAATGAAATTTGCAGGGGACCAAATGCAATTCCATACCATCTAATCTCATGTTTCAAAAGACCAAATTATTATACCAACAACCTTAAGTTATGAACTACTTGAGTCCATGGTTGGGTTTAGAAAACATTTAGAATTCCTGCTTATTAATTATAAATTACAATCATTACATCATTTACCAGGGCTATCCAGAGAATATATAATCTAACATCTTTCAATTTGATTTCTGTTTGGATAATTGAGAATAAAAATCTGATCTCAATTGAAGATGATAACTAAAAAAAATTTGCATCAACGGACAAAATATCCTAATGGAATTATAGGTAATTGATTATTTGGTAGATGTCTCCTTTTTAAACAACTACATTCTCATCTAATTGTAGAATTCATTCTCTCCAACTGTTGTACTTATTGGCTATTTAGTAGATTCCTTTCTTGTTTAGTAACTTCATCTCTATTCATGTTTCAAGTAAAGACTTAGCAAATCTACAAAATGAGAGACCTTAAAAGGTGATAGAAGTTACTTCATTGCAATAAATGCTCCCAAATTCATAGATTGTATCTTGATTCCCAAACAGTGGACTTTGGACTTTGTCAAATTCAAATCCAATACGAACTCATGAATTTGACAAGTTCATGGATATAGAAAATTCATATTCTCATTTCTCTTACTCCAAACAGGGACTGTGCATTCATCGGTAGACATGTAATCATTTTTCAAATAAAAATGCAGGCTGTCCTAATTGTTTTCCCATTTAAGGCCCACTGGAATTAGATCGATGATATATGCTTCATGCTTCTAGTTGTGCAGATTAACTACTAGGAGCCGAATACCAAAAGTAATATTTCTAAACCTTATTCAAGGACTGGAAATTTGTGTGGATTATGCAAGCAGTTCATTTCACAGGCAACAGAGTATCTCAATGAAAACAAGACCCAAACAGAGATCATTGACCCCTAAGAATCTCCTCAATAGGACAATCTTAACCTATTATTTCCCAAAAAGGCTAGGGGTTCAGGTTTAGTGCATGTTATGCACTTTCCACCATTAATTAACATGTGTTTAGTTGGACTGGCATGGGGTAGCCAAGCATGTTCAGCAGGTTCGTCGGGCTCTGAAATTGTGAGCACCATTCGTGTTTAATTTCCACCACTGCATTAGTGAAACTTTACGGGTTGGTGATTTGGAATGATGATTGGTTTTTTAGTCGATCAAATATTCACACAATTTTAACTACAAGGTGTTATGAACTGTCCAGTACGTAGAACTTGTATCTTGTAGAGTTGCAAGCACCATTGTTGCCTAGAATAGTCTGGTGTTGGATGTTTTGGGTTTTGAGTTTCAACAGTTGTGAATGGCACTATGTCATGTGGATGGATAAAGCTCATGAAATGATTGATTGTGAAATAATGAGTACTAACAACTCTATTGTCTGGACTCTAGAGCATAGTTTCTAGATCAAGACATGGACATGGGGAGCAATGTGAGAAACCCATGCATGAAACGTCTCATTATACAATAATTACAATATTTAGCTAAAAGAGTGAAGCAGATGTGAAAAATGTGGGCATTTGCAAGCTGAAATGAGTTTCCCATAATATGGTCTAATATTTTGTTTCTTGATGTTCTAGGTCTTGTTTATTTCTTGAATATCATTTCAACAGCTATGAAATTTACATTATTTTCTCTATATTTAAGGCCTTAATCTTTCTTTCTTCAATAAGCCTGTTTAGTAGGTTACTTAGAAAAAAGGAGTTTATCTCATTTAAGTTAAAATTTTGTGTTAGAGATCAAGATCTTTAACATATAATTACTGTTAACTAAAATGAGATGAACCCAATTTTTTAGGTGTCTACAAAACAGTGCCTGATTCTTTCATGGTAAAATTCATGTCCATGATTAATTAAATTGAGTCCTAGTTAATAATATTGAATTCATTGTATTTTTCTGGAGGCAAATCATCTTTCCAACTTGAGTGGTCTTCATGCATTGGCTATAGACTTACTGACTTGAAACTGATTTTTTTCTCTGCTTTAGGTAAAAGATACAGTAGAAGTGGATCACAATGTTTCTCGGCATTTAGAAGTTGAGCTTGTCACGGCTGACTGGAATCTTCTGGTACATTTCTCGTGTTGTTTATATTCTCAACTGCTCATACTGTGGATATTGTTTTCAAGGTTACATGTCAAGTGCTTGCTCTACAGCCAACTACATTCTTATTATTATATCCTCTCATGCATTTAAAAGTTCATGACTGTGGTTTTTGGGAATGGATAAATTCAATCTCTGCCCGACTTGAGGATTTCATGATTCTTCATCATGCAACATTCTGCTTATGGTTTATCTGCAGAAATAAGTTTAACTTAGTTTCCTATGGACAGCATTGGAGTGGCCTGGCTATTTGGACAGGCCGTGTTTATGTATTTGCTCGAAATTAATGGAGTAGACCCGGATGTGCGTCGCAGCTATCCGGATGAGCGGGGATCCCTGAAAGGTGGGAACCACTGTTATGACCATGATGAAGTTATCCATTTCCTATGGACAGCATTGGAGGGGCCTAGCCATTTGGACAGGCCGTGTTTATGTATTTACTCGAAATTAATGGAGCAAACCCGGATGTGCGTCGGAGCTATCCGGATTAGCGGGGGTCCCTGGAAGGTGGGAACCGCTGTTATGATCATGATGAAGTGTCCATTTCCTATGGACAGCATTGGAGGGGCCTGGCCATTTGGACAGGCTGTGTTTATGTATGTATTTGAAAGTACCACACCCTTAACCTAAACCTATAACCCCAAACCTATAACCTAAACCCATTCTCAATTCCCTAAAGCTATAACCTATAACCTAACCCTAACCCTAAACATAAACCTTAACCTTAACTTATAACCTTTACTCGCAACTTTAACCTAAACTTACAACCTATACTTATAACATAAACCTAAACCTAGACCTATTCTTATAACATAGACCTAAACTTAAACCTTAACCTATAACCTAAACCTAGACTTATAACCTTAACCTAAACCTATTCTCAAATCCCAAAACCTATACGTATAACCTAAGCCTAGACCTTGACCTTAACCTTAACCTATAACCTATACTTGTAACCTATAACCTAAACTATACCTATAACCTATACTTATAACCTTAACCTAAACCTATTCGCAAATCCCAAAACTTATACTTATAACCTAAACCTAGACCTTAACCTAAACCTATACCTATAACATAAACCTATAACCTTAACCTAAACCTAAAACCTAAACCTAAACCTAAACCTAAAACCTAAATGTATTCTCAAATCCCTATACCTAAATCTTAACCTATTCTCAATTCCCTAAACCTTAACCTATAACCTAACTTAAACCTAAACCTATAACCTAAACCAAAACCTATAACCTAAACCTTAACCTATAACCAGTAACCTAAACTTATAACCTAAACCAAAACCTAAAACCAAAACCTAAACTTATAAGCTAAAACCTAAACCTAAACCTAAACCTAAAACCTAAATGTATTCTCAAATCCCTAAACCTAAACCTACACCTAATCCCAATCTCAACTCCCTAACCTAAACCTAAACCTAAACTTGAAAACTTAAGCCTAAACCCGATCCTGAACCCGAACCCGATTTCCTAAACCTAAACCTTAACCTATTCTCAATTCCCTAAAGCTAAACCTACACCAAATCCTAATCTCAACTCCCTAACCTAAACCTAAACCTAAACCTAAACATGAAAACCCAAGCCTAAACCCGATCCCGAACCCGAACCCATTTTCTAAACCCAAACCTTAACCTATTCTCAAATCCCTAAACCTAAACCTACACCAAATCCTAATCTCAACTCCCTAACTTAAACTTAAACCTAAACTTGAAAACCCAAACCTAAACCCGATCCCGAACCCGAACCCGATTTCCTAAACCTAAACCTTAACCTATTCTCAATTCCCAAAGCTATAACCTATAACCTATAACCTAAACCTAAACCTAACCTAAACCTATAACCATAACCCATAACCTATAACATAAACCTATAACCTTAACCTAAACCCAAAACCTAAACCTTAACCTAAACCAAAGCCTATAACCTAAACCTTAACCTATAACCTATAACCTAAACTTATAACCTATAACCTATAACCTAAAACCTAAACCTAAACCTATAACCTAAACCTATAAACTAAAACCTAAACCTATAACCTAAACCAAAACCTATAACCTTAACCTAAACCAAAACCTATAACCAAAACCTAAACCTATAAGCTAAAACACGAACCTAAAACCTATAACCTAAATGTATTCTCAAATCCCTAAACCTAAACCTACACCAAATCCTAATCTCAACTCCCTAACCTAAACCTAAACCTAAACTTGAAAACCTAAACCTAAACCCGATCCCAAACCCGAACCCGGTTTCTAAACCTAAACCTTAACCTATTCTCAATTCCCAAAGCTATAACGTATAACCTAAACCTAAACCTATAACCTTAACCTAAACCTAAAACCAAAACCTAAATATATAACCTAAACCTATAAGCTAAAACCTAAACCTAAACCTAAACCTAAAACCTAAATGTATTCTCAAATCCCTAAACCCAAACCTAATCGCAATCCCAATCTCAACTCTCCAACCTAAACCTAAACCTAAACTTCTAAACTCGATCCCGAACCCGAACCCGATTTACTAAACCTAAACCTTAACCTATTCTCAAATCCCTAAACCTAAACCTACACAAAATCCCCATCTCAACTCCCTAACGTAAACCTAAACCTAAACATGAAAACCCAAGCCTAAACCCGATCCCGAACCCGAACCCGATTTCCTAAAACTAAACCTTAACCTAAATCTATAACCTTAACCTATAACCTATAACATAAACCTATAACCTTAACCTAAACCCAAAACCTAAACCTTAACCAAAACCAAAACCTATAACCTAAACCTTAACCTATAACCTATAACCTATAACCTAAACTTATAACCTATAACCTATAACCTAAAACCAAAACCTAAACCTATCAACTAAAACCTAGACCTATAACCTAAACCAAAACCTATAACCTAAACTTAAAACCAAAACCTAAACATATAATCTAAAACACGAACCTAAAACCTAAAACCTAAATGTATTCTCAAATCCCTAAACCTACACCAAATCCTAATCTCAACTCCCTAACCTAAACCTAAACCTAAACTTGAAAACCCAAACCTAAACCCGATCCCGAACTCCGAACCAGTTTCCTAAACCTAAACCTTAACCTATTCTCAATTACCAAAGCTATAACGTATAACCTAAACCTAAACCGAACCTAAACCTATAACCTTAACCTAAACCTAAAACCAAAACCTAAACGTATAACCTAAACCTATAAGATAAAACCTAAACCTAAACCTAAAACTTAAATGTATTCTCAAATCCCTAAACCTAAACCTAATCCCGATCCCAATCTCAACTTTTCAACCTAAACCTAAACCTAAACTTCTAAACCTGATCCCAAACCCGAACCCGATTTCCTAAACCTAAACCTTAACCTATTCTCAAATCCCTAAACCTAAACCTACATCAAATCCTAATCTCAACTCCCTAACCTAAACCTAAACCTAAATATGAAAACCCAAGCCTAAACCCGATCCGAACCCGAACCCGATTTCCTAAAACTAAACCTTAACCTATTCTCAATTCCCAAAGCTATAACCTATAACTTATAACCTAAACCTAAACCTAACATAAACCTATAACCTTAACATAAACCCAAAACCTAAACCTTAACCAAAACCTATAACCTTAACCTAAACTTATAACCTTAACCTAAACGTAAAACCAAAACCTAAACCTATAACCTAAACCTATAAACTAAAACCTAAACCTAAACCAAAACCTAAACCTATACCTAAACCAAAACCTATAAATTTAACCTAAACAAAAACCTATAACCTAAACCTTAACCTATAACCTATAACCTAAACTTATAACCTTGATCTAAACCTATAACTTAAACTTATACGCTAAAACCTAAACCTAAACCTAAACCTAAATGTATTCTAAATCCCTAAACCTAAACCTAATCCCAATCCCAATCTCGACTCCCAACCTAAACCTAAACTTAAACTTTAAACCCAATCTCGAACCCAAACCCGATTTCCTAAACCTAAACCTTAACCTATTCTCAAATCCCTAAACCTAAACCTACACCAAATCCCAATCTCAACTCCATAACCTAAACCTAAACCTAAACATGAAAACCCAAGCCTAAACTCGATCCCAAACCCAAACTCGATTTCCTAAACCTAAACCTTAACCTATTCTCAATTCCCCGAAGCTATAACCTATAACTTAAACCCAAACCTAACCTAACCTAACCTAAACCTATAACCTTAACCTATAACCTTAACATAAACCCAAAATCTAAACCTTAACCTAAACCAAAACCTATAACCTTAACCTAAACTAAAACCTCAGAACCTAAACTTATAACCTAAACCTAAACCAAAAACCAAAACCTAAACCTATAACTCCGAACCTATAAACTAAAACCTAAACCTAAACCTAAACCTAAACCTATAACCTAAACCAAAACCTATAACCTTAACCTAAACAAAAACCTATAACCTAAACCTTAACCTATAACCTATAACCTATAACCTATAACCTATAACCTAAACTTATAACCTTAACCTAAACGTAAAACCAAAACCTAAACCTATGAGCTAAAACCTAAACCTAAACCTATACCTAAACCTTAACCTATTCTCAAATCCCTAAACCTAAACCTACACCTAATCCCAATCTCAACTCCCTAACCTAAACCTAAACCTAAACATGAAAACCCAAGCCTAAACTCGATCCAGAACCCGAGCACGATTTCCTAAACTTAAACCTTAACCTATTTTCAAATCCCTAAACCTAAACCTACATCAAATCCTAATATCAACTCCTTAACCTAAACCTAAACCTGAACTTGAAAACCCAAACCTAAACCCGATCCCAAACCCGAGCTTAGTTTCCTAAACCTAAACCTTAACCTATTCTCAATTCCCAAAGCTATAACCTATAACCTAAACCTAAACCTAACCATAACCTATAACCTAAACCTATAACCTATAACCTAAACCTAAAACCAAAACCAAAACCTATAACCTAAACCTATAAGCTAAACCTAAACCTAAAACCTAAAACCTAAATATATTCTCAAATTCCTAAACCTAAACCTACACCAAATCCTAATCTCAACTCCATAACCTAAACCTAAACCTAAACTTGAAAACCCAAACCTAAACCCGATCCCGAACCCGAACCCGCTTTCTAAACCTAAACCTTAACCTATTCTCAATTCCCAAAGTTATAACCTAAACCTATAACCTTAACCTATAACCTAAACCTATAACATTAACCTTAACCTAAACCTAAAACCAAAACCAAAACCTAAACTCGTAACCTAAACCTAAACCTAAAACCTAAATGTATTCTCAAATCCCTAAACCTAAACCTACACCTAATCCCAATCTCAACTCCCTAACCTAAACCTAAACCTAAACTTGAAAACCTAAGCCTAAACCCGATCCCGAACCCGAACCCAATTTCTAAACCTAAACCTTAACCTATTCTCAAATCCCTAAACCTAAACCTACACCAAATCCTAATCTCAACTCCCTAACATAAACCTAAACCTAAACATGAAAACCCAAGCCTAAACTCCGATCCCAAACTCGAATCCGATTTCCTAAACCTAAACCTTAACCTATTCTCAATTCCCAAAGCTATAACCTATAACCTATAACCTAAACCTAAACCTAAACCTAACCTAAACCAAAACCCGTAACCTAAACCTAAAACTAAAACCTAAACCTATAACCTATAACCTATAACCTAAACCTAAATATAAACTAAAACCTAAACCTAAACCTAAACCTATAACCTAAACCAAAACCTATAACCTCAACCTAAACAAAAACCTATAACCTAAACCTTAACGTATAACCTAAACTTATAACCTTAACCTAAACCTAAAACTAAAACCTAAACCTATAACCTAAACCTATAAGCTAAAACCTAAACCTAAACCTATACCTAAACATTAACCTATTCTCAAATCCCTAAACCTAAACCTACACCTAATCCCAATCTCAACTCCCTAACCTAAACCTAAACCTAAACTTGAAAACCCAAGCCTAAACCAGATCCCAAATCCAAACCCGATTCCCTAAACCTAAACCTAAACCTTAACCAATTCTCAATTCCTAAACCTATAGCTTATAACCTAAACCTAAACCTTAACTTAAACCTTAACCTAAACCTATAACCTTAACCTAAACCAAAACCTATTACCTATAACCTAAACTTATAACCTATAACCTAAAACCTAAACCTAACATATAACCTAAAACCTATAACCTAAAACCTAAACCTAAACGTATTCTCAAATCCCTAAATATAAACCTACACCTAATCCCAATCTCAACTCCATAACCTAAACCTAAGCTTAAACTTGAAAACCCAAACCTAAACCCAATCCTGAACCCAAACCCGATTTCTTAAACCCTAAACCCTAAACCCTAAACCCTGAACCCTAAACCTATTCTCAAATCCCAAAACCTATACTTATAAACTGAACCTAAACCTAAACTTGGAGGAGCTGGTGAGGTAGAGGGAGGAGCAGGAGAGGTAGAGGGAGGAGCAGGAGAGGAGGATAGAGGATCAGCTGGCAAGGCAGAGGAGGATGGAGGAGGAGTTGGTGAGGCAAAGGGAGGAGCAGGAGAGGAGGATGACGGAGATGCGGGTGGAGCATAAGCGACGGATGACGGAGATGTTTTAGGCTTTCGCTGCACGCTTACCCACCGATGCCCCACCACATCCGTCTTCATCTTTGTGATTATTTATTTATTTATTTATTTATGATGTTAGTTTATATGTATTTATGCATAAATGAATGTGATGCAGATAAGATTGTTTGTGTTTGGATGAATGTAGTTTGGATTTAGATGGATGTGAATGTGAATATGATGAAATGTGTATATCAGGATGAATATAATGAAATATATTGTTAACAGGTGTATACCAGAAATTTTGTACGAATTTTGAGCTGGAATATTTTTTTTTTAAAAAGAAACTTTTTGCGACGAAAATTTTCATCGCTAAAAGATATATTAGTTTATTTTTAGCGAAAAAATTTTTTTTCGCTAAAAGTCTTATACAAGACAAGACTTTTTTGAAAAAAAGTTTCACGCTAAAAATAGAAGCATTTTTTGTACAGTTTTAACGCTAAAAGTTGAAAATTTTTAGCAGCGAAAAGTTTCGCTGCTAAAAGTCTTGTATAGTATTTTTTAGCGACGAATATTTTCGCCGCTAAAAGTTTATATAGTTTGGGTTTAGATGGATGTGAATGTGAATATGATGGAATATATTGTTAACAGGTGTATAACAAGAATTTTGTAAGGATTTTGAGGTGGAATATTTTTTTTTTTTTTAAAGAAACTTTTGGCAACGAAAATTTTCGTCGCTAAAAGATATGTTAGTTTATTTTTAGCAGCGAAAAGTCTCGCTGCTAAAAACAGAAGGATTTTTTTTTTTTTTTTTGTAGAATTTGAGTGCTAAAAGTTGAATATTTTTAGCAGCGAAAAGTTTCACTGCTCGCTAAAAGTCTCATATAGGATTTTTAGCTGCGAAAATTTTCGCAGCTAAAAGTAATTTATTGGAAATAGTAGAAAAAATGTTTGGAGCATTTAGCGGCGAAAATTTTCATCGCCAAAAGTCTCATACAGGATTTTTAGCTACGAAAATTTTCACAGCTAAAAGTAATTCTTTCAGTGGCGGCGAAAAAATGTGTAGAGCCTTTAGCGACGAAAACTTTTGTCGCTAAAAGTCTTATCCACGATTTTTAGCAGCGAAAATTTTCGTCGCTAAAAGTGAATATTTAGCGACGATTTTTTTTTTTTTCGTTGCTAAAAGTGACTTTTAGCAACGAAAACGTGTTTCGTCGCTAAAAACCCTCTTTCTTGTAGTGGATTCTTTAGTCATTTAATTCCCAAACTATGGTGCGTTTCTCCATTTAACCCCTTGATCCAGTTATTTCAAGCAAATGTGTATCCTTGCAGTTGTATGCTTAACTATAATATTTGCTCTAGTAAGCAATGGCCAAATAGGTAGGTCTAAGGATGAAAAATACTTTAAAAGATTCACTAAATGGTATGACAAAGGCAAATGTTCCATTTAGTTGGATTTTTATTTATACTAATCCTTATCTTTTTTGGTAATACCCGAGTAATATGGGTTGTTACATTTTATTATGTGATCCCAAAAATGAGAGGTATATAAATCTCAGGTGCACCACACCACATGAAAACAGTAGTGATTGAATATCCATGATTAAAATCCTCCTCAGGCCCGCTGTACTGTTTATTTGACATCCAATATGTTGATTAGGTCATACAGGCCTAGATGAAGGGAAAAAACAAAAATCATCTTGATCCAAAACTTCTATTGCCCCAAAATGTTTTTTAATGGTCGATACTCATTTAACATTGTTTCCTGTAATGTGGTCCACTTAAGATTGGGATATACCTCATTTTTGGTCTCATAACCTAAAATGATCTTTAAAAATATATGGATGGCATGGATGAAACAAATACATCATGTTGGGGCCCACAGAGCACCGACCACCAGCCATTGGCTGATGTCAAGAGGAGTAGCCAATCTGTTTCCTTTCATGTGGCGACCATTAGGGACGCAGATTTACTGTGAAAGGCTTTCGCAGGAAGTTCCTGCGCAAGGATGCTGGGTGGGTCCCTTCGAGATGTTTGTGAGAAATCCACATCATCTGTCCATTTTGAAAGATCATTTTAGGACGTATGTCCAAAAGTGAGGTGGATACAAAACTCAAATGGGACACAGGAGAGGAAACAGTGGCAATTCAGTGAGAACCATTGAAGCATTCTTATGGCTATAAAAGTTTTGTATCAGGCTATCACTTTGGTATTTTCACTTCATCCCATTGGAAATGACCTTATAAACGGTTTGGATAGCATATAAACATCAAGGTGGAGCTCAGGAAGATTTCAACTGTGGGAATTTCTTTCCCCAATTTTTCCTTTGGTATGACCCATTTGAGTTTTGTATCGACCTCAATTTTAGACACACATCCTAAAATGATCTCTCAAAATGGACGGACGGGGTGGATTTCTCACAAACAGATCGGTGGCCCCACCCAGCATCCTTTTCGCAGGAACTTCCTGCTAAAGGCTTTCGCAAGAAATCCGCGTCCGACCAGTAGTACCCAATCCGTGCCCAACTCTACATGTCCTTTGGAGATGGCCACTAATATCTCCGGATTCTGTGGGGCCTATGCAAAACTGAAGAAAGGCGTGGATAAAACACATGCAGTGTGCCTTACAACACCAACACGTCAACACCACCCAATCCGCTGCAGAATGGGAGGGGTTATGGGTTATCTGAACCATTTATAACATACCGAACCATTCATAGCCTAGGTTTATCTGAACCATTCGTTTAGTTGAGCCATTAGAAATTGTGAATGGGTTAACAATATCTCTATTTCTTTAATGCAGATTATTGGGAATTTAAATATTTGGAATGGGTGGTATTGGAAACGTAATTAAGATATGACCATCCATGAGCATATAAGATGAACTCGAATTAACTCGGAGCAACCTGGCTGATCCGGGTTCAACTGTTGTAGGAGAATGAAGATGCAGCTCAGACCTCTGCCACAGACCGAATGTGCTAGAACACAGGATAAATATAAAATTCGTGTAATGGCAACTGGGCCGTATCATGAAAAAGATAGATGCACTCGAATGAACCGGTTCAATCGGTAGGACAACATTAATTCTCTTTTATTTTGAGTAGACAATGAGTAGTGGTGTAGTGTTTGCTTTTGTCTGTTGATACATCAGTTACGTACATATTGCATTAGTATTGAAAAAAACATATATTTCTTATATGCATTCTAGTCTAGAACACAGGATAAATATAAAATCAGTGTAATGGCAACCGGCCGTATCATGAAAAAGATAGATGCACTCGAATGAACTGGTTCAATCGGTAGGACAACATTCTCTTTTATTATTTTGAGTAAACAATTAGTGGAGTAGTGTTTACTTTTGTCTGTTGATAAATCAGTCACGTACGTATTTTATATGCATTCTAGTCTAGTGCTTTAACGGACAATTTCTACTTTTATAATCATTCTAGCGCTTTAATACAGTTCATCCATAGTGTGGGGCCAGTGGGGCTCACCTTGAAATGTGGGGCTGGTTCATGATATAAAAGGATTGATTCATGACATCTGCTCCGTAGAATCCACATGCGTCTCATTTGCACATTAAAGACCTACCATTCACAAGATCGCAGCCCATCTTTACGTTTTATGTTTGTGACAAATCACTGCATATCATTCGTGGGCGTGCGTAAAAGGAAGAAAAAATAAATCTGGACAGTGGAGATTGAAAACCCACCAGTCAAACAGTTATGAGGCCCACCGTAAGTTTGTGAGAAATCCACCCCGTTCATCAGTTTGGTCGATGATATCAGGGTATGAGTCCAAAGATGAGTCAGATCAAAATTTCAATTAGGCCACATAGCGAAAACAGTGGATATTGACCGCCCATTGTTGATATGCTCGTGGGGCCACGAAAGTTTTGGATCAAGCTTCTATTTTATGGTTTTCAGTTAATCTCAGTGGGAATGACATTATGAAGAGTTTGAATGACCTTATGGATGGTTTGGATGGCATATAAATACCAGTGGATCCAAGAAGGTTTCAACTATAAGCATTGCCCTCTAACTGTTTCCTTCGGTGTGACCCACTTGAGATTTGGATTTACTTAATTTTTGGGCCCACGCCCTAAAATGATCTAGAGAAATTGGTGAATGGAGTGGATTTGTCACAAAAAAATAATATGGTGGGCACACCTAGCCGAGAGTAAGTTGTGAGGTTTTTCACCTGACGGTGAAAAAGGAAAGGAGGTCAATAGCCCAATGCCGGAAATATGATTAAAATAAAAAATAAAAAAATTCCTAGGAAAAAAACTATGTAGGAGACTAATGCTGGCGGGATCGGATAATCCGCACCTTTGTGTCTGTGTGAAATCCACTCCGACCATACAATTGGAAAACAGAAAACAACCCATCCAGTTTTCAGTCCCTTCCCCCTCAAGTTAGAGGGCTTCTATTCCTAGATAGAGTGGGGTTGGGTGCTATTAGAGCTGGTTGATGGGGGCTCTTGGCAACGGGCCGTAGCTGCTCTTTGAGGTGCTTGATCCTTACGAGGCGTTTTCCTTATCTGATCTCCTCGTTCATCGGAGAAGCTAGATTGGCTCTCTCTCGTTTTTTTTCCCTTTCCTCCTACCTATTAGGCTTATGATAGGTGAGGCTTGTCGGTATTTTTGCGGCGCCCACCTGAAATTTAGGCTGTTCATCCTCAGTTCAAATTTCAATGATATTGGGGAGAGACCCCGCCTTTTGAAAAAAAAATGGTGGACCTTATGATTGGAAACATCTGTATCCCTATTGTAGCCACCCGAATCACTTATGGACCTGAATTTTAGTTTACATGCCTAAATTTTAGTGTGAGGTCTAATGGGCGGCGTGGATTTCATATAATCATCACCGTCGGCCTTATAAAAATTAAGAGTGGATATCTCTCTTACAAACCAATAATTTTTATTTTTGGCCCAAGATGTAAAATGAGTATCTCGCTCACCTGATGGAAAGTCAATGTCACAGACTCAGAGATGTGGAACCTGCCGTGGTCAACTTGATGCAGTGGTCTGTAATACTGTTGGGTCCAGATTGTTTAAGTAAAATCCACTAGGTGCATCGCGTCCCCTCTCATTTTAACTGTACATAGCAAAAATTATAACACTTTCCAACACTTCGATGGGCCATACCATATGATCAGCGTATTTTCTGCGTAAATCTAAAAATTCGAGTGGTGTGGCCCATATGAGTTTTCAAAATAGACGGTTAAGATCATGTGAATCCCATCCACTATGGCAATTAAGATCAACAGCTTGTACATCCAATCCTCCCCATTGTTCTCTATTGCTCCATTTTGTGTGGCCCACACGAGTTGTGGACCAGAATGGAATTGGGGTTGCATCTAATGGACGGTTTAGATGGCATTAGCACATAATCGCATTCCCTTGAAGATTAGGCAAAGACCATGCTAGTGGGTTTTAAGCCACACCCAATCAGCCCATTTATGAATTTAGGGTCGAGGCCCACTGACAGAGTGGTCTGAGGCACATGCTAAACCAAACAGATGGCATGCTACAATTACAAACATGTGATAGATCTGAGCTTTCTATTTAATTGAAAGTATTGATATTTCCAAGTAGGCCATTTTCTCATCAAGTGGGCCACAATGTATAGAGGCAAATAAATGTCCAGTGTATATACTAGAATACTTGATAAAATCATTTTCCTGAATGTCAATTGAGGCAAGAATGAATGTGATGAGGTCGAGCACCGTCTCCCTCAAGGATAACTACTCCTAATCCAAGGAGCTTCTTTGACTCCTCACATAGACTTTTCAAATTTACGAGAAAAAAATAAAAATAAATAAAAATAATAAATTCTATAAAATTCGTAATTTGATTGATAAATGAAATAAATGAGTCTACAACCCTTTAAATAGGGATACCAAGCCTTAGAAGAAATTTTGGAATTAAACTATAACTAAAACTCTCTAAAATTTGTAACTTATTATAAATAGTAAATTTATTTATTTTAGTAAGTGTCCTATGTGGCTTAACCACGTTATTCTCCTAATTATTCTGAGCACTTTTCATGTTGTACACAACTCCTAAGCCCAATTGATGAAGAGTTATAATCAAACTAAAACTTATTAAAAATAGTCAAAACGGAAATAAACATAGAATTCAACCGTCAATATGATGAAATCTTGCAAATTCGGCGTGGGCAACCTGGCTTTGCTGTGGTTGAGACGAGTAACTCATTCCGGTTTGTGAGATATTGGTCATTTTAAAGTTCTGACAATCTTAATGACTTCCGCCTCAGATTGGGCCTTCTCTAGTCCATCTTGCACATGAAAGTATCCGTGACCCGATATATATCAAATTCGATACTTCTACATCGTGGGAGTAATTACAACTCTCACGTATCTGACAGAACAAGGCCCTCATCTGATCATGGCCGCAGATGAGATGCCTTTTTTTATCACGATTTCTCCTCCGTGATTACGAGCAATTGTTGTTCGAACAATACCAAAATTGCCAGTAGAGGAATCAGATTATCATAGATTACATCAAAGAATTTCAGTAGTTGATAATGCAGAATGATTTGTCGGAGACTGAATCATAGAAAGTAGCGCAATTCATAGGTAGTTTATGACCGAGTTCAGATGCAATCGGTCAGGACCGTAGGTGATGTAGTTCAATTGGCGAGTAGGGCGGAAATGCAGCTTATAAAAGTCCTCACTCAGCCTTATCCTTTGACCTAGGCCTCACGACAGGTCTCATGTAGGATTCAGCGCCCATAGCAGCAGGTCCAAGCAGAATTCCAAATCCTTATGATCCGACGCCTAAGATTTTATAGTCCTGATGCATATGGTGTCAACGGTAAGGTCCAAATGAACCCAGTCCATGCAAATGGGCCCCATGATTCCAGACCGTCTGACCCCAATTAATTGGTACAAGGCTTATATGATTATGAGTTATTAATCCAGACTATTGAGTTGATAGTTCACGGTAATGATGGGAGATGCACCAAAAGTATCCCAGGGTTCCAGCTTGGAAGACCCTAAACGTCTAACAGTTGCTGCATTTTTCTTAACCATCTATTTGTAGGCTCACCAATTGAAGGATTAGGATCTTCCAAGCTCAGAGATTTTTGGGCATCCCCCGTCCACAGGGGGGGGCCCACTAAATTAGCAGTTAGAAGAGTCTTGATTGCCAAACTATGGGCCCCACATACACGGGTTGACACTTCAGGACCTTGCAATATCTCATTAATGTTTGCTCAACCTTGTTCTGACGCTTGTTTCATTGACTCGATTACAGTACTGGGGGATCCTTACTCTTGCTCGGGTGGTAGACACTTAAGAGTTTCAACACCCGGTCAAGGGTTTGAGTATCATAGGTGGTGAAATTCCACTAGCGTGATTGTGGGGGTGTGTGTAAATAAAAAATAAAAAAATTACGGTACCGGGAGAAATCCAAGTATTTCATTTCATATCCACCACTCTAGCTACTTTGGTCAACTCAGAATTTCCATTCAGTTGCATGTGAAGACACCATCATTCAGAGCGGCATAGAATCCGTCAAACTAGTCCGACCCACACTACAACAACTTGGAATTTTGGCGGCACTTGAAAGCGCCGACAAAATCCCCAAAAGCGCCACTGAAGATATTAGCGGTGCCACTCAAGCGCCGATTAATGGGTATGTCGCTAAAAGTATTAGCGGCACTAGTTTTTTCAGTGGCGCTTGTCTGAGCGCCCTTAAATACAGTTTTTGTCGACGCTAATAAGCGCCGCTAAAGGTCAATTCGAGCGCGGCTAACAATTGTCTCTGGACATTTTTTTCTCATGAAAAAGTGCCGTAAGATTTCTACACAAGCGCCGATAGTAGCCTTTCTATGGATTTGAGAGGCCCTGGCATGCTAGTAATTTCTTTTATTATTATAATTCAATCAAAACCTATATTTTTAAAATATTTGAAACATAAAAATGATGCAATACATATATAACTGAATATGAAACAAAATTTATATTACTAGACGATTAAAAAAATATATATTTATAACAAAAAATAAAAATAAATTCATCTATCAAACAAAGTTCTTGCCCTCTCCTAGACTTTCAAGCTCCTATTGCCTGCCAAGGAGATGTTTGACAGTTTCCACAATTCCTGAAGCTCTCATCTAGAGGTAGCTTCTCAAGTGCTCCTAGCACTGCACTGATTGATTCTTCCATAGAATTGTCACTTATGCCACCACTGCACTTGGAGCCATTGGTTGAGAAACCTATACCCGTCTAACTGAAGAAAATAATTAAGGCGACCATTCTTCTCTGTTGCTGATAAGGTACTTGCTACAATTGACCATTGTTAGGATGCATTACCTACATTCTTCATAATATTTTCTCTCTGCCTCTCGCATAACAAGAACCAACTCTTTGACTCTAGCAAGGTTTGTGAGTCCATCTTTCATCTCAGTTGGGGTGAGGAAATCTTCTAACGTCATATTGCCTTCATGTAGCAGCTAGGTACTTTCAACACGCTAATACTCTCATCATTTGCTATTTCTGAAATACACATCTTAAATTTTGATGAGTTGGCTAAAAAATATTAATGTTAATTAATAACTAATACCAAATAATCCTGAAAGCAATGGATAAGGGGAGGTGAGTAACAAGTTTAGTGAACAACAAGCACTGATTATTTTAGAATTCATATAGTGATTACCTGCTTTGGTTGGCCATTTCTACACCCAATAGTTGTCACGATTATATGACCCATCTCTGTGCCATTTCCATTGACCACAGCAGTTTCCATTTCCTAGAAGAAAAATTCACATTTCATAGAAAAGGCTAATATGCTATCAAGCAAGCAGAGATAGGCCTCAAGGGAACCCGCTTCAGTGGAGCCACCTTGGTTGTACCCATCGGAGATAGGCTCTACACTGACCGAGCTGGTGTCGAATGGGAGGAGAAAGAGGATAGAAGTTTCCTTGAAGAAACTTGGTTGCTGCTAGGTTTGGGTAGTTATATGCCCGTAGTTTGTAGTTCCAAAGTTGAAACCGTTGATACGATGGACTTCGCCATCCAACCAAAAATCCCTGTTCTGGGGCTTCTCTGGTAGGGTGGAATCAAAAGGATTTGTTGTATTTTGGGCATTTGGTAGCTAGAATTTGGATTTGAGAGGAATCTGAATCCTCCAAAAAGTGATATTTTTAAGTCCCATCTTATAGTATTGATTTCAAATCCGCTCGATTCCACAGGAGTTTACATCCGCGCAGCCAAATGAGACTTTCATACGTGGCCAAGGAAGGAAAAAAATATCATTTAGACTGGATAAGTCCTGACCCTTTGATAAGTGGTGGGCTGGGCATGACCCTGGAAGGTGGCTCCTAAACTTGGCTTGAGGGTCTGGCCCTTGCTTGAGATCTTAGTCCAGTATCTGAGCCCAGCCATGTTGGCCAATGATAAAATGACCTCACTCAATCATCAACTGGGTCATGTTTCAATGACTTAAACCATTGATATGATAGTACCTATTGTAAATGGAGGTGACCCAAACCATGTATTCCAGGCAACCAGTGGTGGATGGAGGATACCCAAAGAAATTATTAGATTGAACCATAGTTCCAAATTCCCTCTTCAGATAACTCGAAATCAGCCGAGTCACTCGACCCAGCGAGATTTTAAGAAGACTCATTAGGATACATGGTCTAGAGAGTGACTCGGCCCTGACTTGTAAAGACTCATTGAGAATCAATCTTGACATAGAAGTAACAATCAAAAAATTAATTTTCAAATCTATCAGGTGAAATTCATCATTCCATTCCACTTGCATCACAAAACATTGAACAATAAAGCTTCATTTATTATAGGCAAAAAGGTAGTAATATGTTGAAACTACTACAAAAGAAAAAACTGAAGCTTCACCATCTATATCATTTAAAGGAAAATTTTCGTTCCATTGACACATGATTTAATGACTTGAACAGATTCATGCATTTCTTAATCGAAGTGGGTTAATCTATTTCTCTTTTATTTTGTAACTGCCCCTTCTTCTCATGGTGTTGTTTGTATCTCTAGTTTTGGAATACCACTCATGCCTACTTGACTGGAAGATTCAAACTGTCGGTCTAATGTAACGCTAAAGTTTCCTTGGATGCAAATAAATCTGTATTAATGGATGCAGCTAATCTTGAATACAAAACAGAAACTGTCTTACATAGAGTAGAAGGCCAAATGCCATACATTTAGAGAGCTTCTAGGAATTTTTGGCAGCCACTGCAATCTAGCTCCTGGATCAACATCAGTTGGTGCCACATGAGCTTGCACCTGCTCCAACATCACAGAGAACTCCACACGATTCCATGTCATTTTAAGTTCAGACTTAGGAATATGAATGCCTTCAGTACATATGCGATGTGCAGATTATGGTGCACAACTGCATAGGTGTAAAGTAGTAGTTTCCTACCTCCACCTTAGTAAGAAATTCCAGGGTGCACTCACACACATGGCAATCTGCTCTATGAGGAGATTTGACTGGTTTGTTCTTCCCAAACGGATACAAAGACCTGCAAGGATGAAAATTAACTTGAGTTCTATTAGAAGGGAGAGTTCCAAGATGTTTGTGCAGCAAAGTTGACTGAGCATATAGTTAGGGAGAATATTGAAAGGCGAGCTCGTAGAAGTTTTAAACTGCATAATTTGAGATTAATGGTAATCAACCTCCTCCCCACAATTTGGGCATGATCCCTTTAATGCCACCAAGTCATTCCTCCACCAGGACATGGAATATGATATGGATTTATGGACATGGCATGAGACACACAAACTTGGGATGGCAACAAATTTTAAGCCTTTAGTCACGTCGGCCCAATATAGAAGCTAAAAGGAAAGCATATATCAGGTTGAAGCTGGGGTCTGTTTTTCTGAGAATTCTAAATTCTATAGACCACCCTTGTTTTGATTACATATTAAGGGGCTCAAAAGGATGAATTCTCCAATTGAAAACTTGTAAATATGTTCATACCACAAGAAGTTAATACAATTCTCCAATTCTTGTTCAACATACTTCAACCTATAAACAAGAATACATGTAAATATGGGAGTTGATACAAGTTGAAAGGAGTCAGTCGGTACAATTGGAGAAGTTAAAGGATTCAGCACTCAACATTGGTAGTCACATATCTGTTCAAGTAAAATAATCCACAAGAAGGTATGAAGAAAAAAATTGTTGAATGCTGCAGAAGTTTTTTTTTCCCTCTTGTTTTTCTTTTTCCTGCTAACCAAAGAACATCAACCTATGTAAGTTTCAGTTTCTCACCAAGCCTTGTGTTCCTTCTCCCACTTTGATTGAATCCACCGGACCGACCTTTAGTCGTGATTTCATCTCCCGAAAATCATAGGGAAAAATGATTTTATTATGATCTGTTTGGGTGCCCACTTAAAAATGAGTTCTTCTCATTTGAGTGTGCATTTGAAAATTAGAGCTTTCATCTGTCAGTCCTGATCGAGATGGGAGCTGGTTAGTTGGCACTCGATGGCATCTTATTTTATATCCATCTTAAGGCATGAGCTTAAAAATGAAGAAGATCCAAATCTCAAGTGAACATACTATAGGAAAATTGAACACCCTAGCATTAAAAACTTCAAGGCCACAACGTAATGTTTTGTTAATGTTTATATATATGATAATACATATGTCTTTCCAACCTTCCTTCCTAATGTTTTGTTAATGTTTATATATATATATATATATATATATATATATATATATATATATATAATATATATATATAAATCATTTGGGCATTTCCTACTTATCCTTCCTAATGATGTATGATAATACATATGCCTTTCCAACCTTCCAAGATCTAAGGCCCCTCCTAATTCTATCTTGTGACAGCATCATCATTCAACAATCTCTAAAAGTAGATTCTCAAGTTGTCACACAATCCAGTCCTTCATTGTCATCGTCATCTAAAGCCTTAATGCCAAGGTATCACAATATCCAGTTATAAATTTAGGAAAAGAAGAAGGCATACAAAACATTGACGCTAAACTAGACAATAGAATATTGAAGAAAAATGCTAATGATAAATAATAATAAAAATTTTAAAGCACAAATCCAATTGGAATCCCCTGCTAGTTAAAAGGACTGTCCAATTCTAAAATGACCAGTCAAACAACACAATAATAACTTGGGATGCAACCGTGATAGCTGTATCAGCAAATAATGTCTCTGGGCGTCTTTGTTGCTATCTTCAAATAGACACTCCTAAGCAAAGGAATAGATAATATTTGATTTCAGGTCCATAACATTATGAAACTTGACATTAAATGTTTGATTTCAGGTTGCCTAAGCAAAGGAATAGATAATAGAGACGCACCAAAATGCCCTGAGGAACAGCAGAATGTTGAGAAACTGCAAACTGACTATGAGAAGGCAAATCTCCCAACCCATTTTTTCAAAGCTTGGTGAGCAGCCAAGCATAAGACTTTTTGCTTGTCTACCATTAAAAGCTAATGCAAATTGCTGGGAGAGTCTAAAATTATCACGATGATGAATTTTCGTCCATCCATAAGTGGGATTCCCCACATTCAACTTCATATGTTCCTCGTAGTAGATAGCAAACCTGTACTTTAAAAAAAAAATCTTGGTAGGACTTCTAGATCTTATATTTAAAAATAATAAAATAATAAAAAATAATAATAATAATAATAATAAAAGTAACCACAAGATAAGCAGATACTGGTCAAAAGAACTGTGAGGAGTGAGAATCGACACGAAGAGAATAGGTTAAAAAGGCTCCAGAAACGCTCACCATAAATTCCATGGTCGCAAGAAATGAGACAACCTAAACATAGTGAAAAAGTATTGGTTTTCATTCCAAGCGAGACCTCTTAAAAGGAAATTCTACTCAGTGTTAATCTAGCTAAGAATTTTGCCAAATCGACGTGCCTCCACATGCACCTCTAAAGATGCAGGGACACATGCCAATCTAAGGAAACTGTATAGGAAATCCAAGCCATGCATCAGATGGGCTCTACAATTTATATGACCTCATTCAAAATTCGGCTCGTCCACCATCAGTAGTCACATTATTACATGAGCTTGGATTATTGAACCATCCCCGATTTTCTTACATGTTGGCTAACCTGATGAATTGGCTAGCCTGGTTTGGACTGGATCATTTACACAGGAGGGCCAACATGACAATAGATCGGATGTCCACCACAGGCCACAATGGCACATGCAAGCGCATGTCAAGCGCAAGTGTGAAGATGCGTGTGTGGGTTGCACAAAGCTCTGAACTATAACAGTGTTGTTTCAAGCACTGCTTTCCCATCTGTGGAGAAATAGCGCATAAACTTTTGCATCTTCGACCATCTTATACAACTTCGCCTATCCCCACCAGAGTGCCCATGACAAAGGGCACACCAATTTTGCAATATAGCTCATTGCATTCATTTTGAGAATAAAGAACAAAACAGAAATTAATAAAGCCACTAAACAAATAGCAGCCACTACTATAAATAGCAGAAACAACATGAATGGGAAAAATCATAGATACAAAGATCAACCTGAAACTTATGAAGAGAGATACCAAATAATAATATGCTTGCTTTTTTCTTTTCCTTTTTTTATATTTTTAATAATGAAATATGCTTAGATCTGATCAACTTATTTGGAGATATCAAGCAAAATTTATCTAATTAGCAACTAGAAAAAAATTTAATATTTCTTTCTTATCAATAAATTAATTTTCCTTTTCTTATTCGTG
Source organism: Magnolia changhungtana (assembly GCA_030180095.1). Lineage (NCBI taxonomy): Eukaryota > Viridiplantae > Streptophyta > Magnoliopsida > Magnoliales > Magnoliaceae > Magnolia > Magnolia changhungtana. Next base: position 5,369,036 of record JASAUF010000382.1, read on the forward strand.
ATTTAAATATTTCTTTCAACAAGTAGGAAAAATAGAAACCAAAAAAAAAAAAAAAAAAGTATCTAAAAAGCTATAGATGTATTTTCTTTTCTTTTTTTCCTTACTTTATGCAGTTCATGTAACCATTTTGATCCCATTCATGCCAGGTGTTGCAATATTCCAATGCAAGGCCTCAATTCTGGTAGCATCCCATTCATTAGATAGTTGTCTGACAAATAACAGAATATCATGTAGCATAAAGAACAAATGTTAGAGTTGTATGCAAACTTTTACAAAACAGTCCATTGGCTCAAACCAAGTGCTGAGAAGAAATATAATGGTGGCAATCTTTGAAATTCAAGGGCATTGGTGTCTTATGGTACTCAAGACCAAAGGTAAAAGCACAAAACTAAGGATATAATAGCAATTGAGTATTGACCACCTCTATAACCATAGTTTTATTAAAGAAAACCAATTAAACTCGATTCTCATAGGAGCACCCAAACTGATAGACACATCAGGAGCCCAACCCAATAAACAATTTAAATACATAACCATGAAATCACAAAAAAAAAAGTAAAAGAAAGCACTAAAGTGATGACGAAAAAATATATGCAACAAACCATTAATCAAAGGATAGTCCTTTTTTTTTAATAAGATAAGAATCTCACCTCATCCTCACCCTCACCCTCACCATCATCTTCTTCGTACTCTCCATCTTCTTCAACTCCCTGCTCATCCTCTTCCCCGATCTCACCATTTTCATCTTCCCCGATTTCATCAAACGCCTGATGGGCATCTCCAACTCTTCCACAAACACAATAAAATGTATGATTATCAAAGCTTATGCACTGTCATAGCATGAGCACCCATGAAAGACAACAGTTCTTACATTATGGCAAAGGATTGCAATTCTCATTCCACTTTGATTAGAATTTAAACAAAGAGAACTACACAGTTTATTGCATTTGGGATCTGTAGACAATCTCAAATCTGCATCCATAACTAACTTTGCATAGGATGCTTTATATGCATGTGCACAGCAAATACAATATATGTATGGTCAGTTCAAGTTGAATTACTAAAAATTTAACAACTTAATACATGCTAACCAGAGTCCAATTTCCAACCTCATTAGTATATGACCAACCATCCAATCATGGCCCATTGAACAATCCATTCTATGTGGTCCTTGTCCACTCAAGTTACACCAACATCAACAAAGGCAGTCAAATTGTGTACACAGAAAACATGTACTTACAGCTGTAAATGGACAACATCTGACACTTGCACCTAGAATTTTTTTCATAGAAGCGCTCGATTGGTTTGAAAGTGAATAGCAGTGATGTCAAGCACCAACATTACAACTGACATCTAACAATAGCCTATCCAGGAAAAAAAAAAAAAAAAAAAAAAACGAAATTCAACAAGTGAAGCCAGCCTGACAACTGAAACTCCCCACCAAATGGAATTCTAAAAAAAAAAAAGTGTTTTTGAAAAGCTTAATGATTGCCAATAGGATTTATCTATTAAGAAGAGATCTGCATCCAATTCAATGAAGGCCGATGGATCATCTTTACTCAATCAATGAAAAGATTTCTCAATTAGTCTTGTCTACTCCATCGAGGAACGGAATAAAGACAGGATTCCCAATGCAATACGATTTGGCCACCTTTCTTTCTTCTTCTTCTTCTTCTTTTTTTTTTTTTTTTCCCAGTTGAGATTTGGGAACTTTTTCTTTCCCAGTGAGATTTGTGACGATCCGCCCATTAGGGTTCAACTAAATGTCAACTAAAAACATCTTTACACATAAGTTTCCACAGGAATGTATGGAAGACTTGTACAAGATCACCATACATGAGCATGGTTCAAAAAATCAGGCCTATCAGACCATCCTAAATGCTCAATCAGAACAGGGCCCAAAGACTTGCCTTTTTCCCTCAAATCCAGCAGAGCTCGGATTGTCAACTGGACTGATCTTTGATCATGGCCCATTACAACGTGGATTGCAGAATGGATGGGTCCTGATCACATAAATCCCCATATGCATTGACAAATCCACCCTAAAATCCCCAAATCCCTATTTTGGACAATCCACCCTAAAATCCCCAAATCCCTAAATCGGCATTGAGATTGAGAGAGAGAGAGAGAGAGAGAGAAATACCTCAACTGAGCTTCAGAGAGAGGGCATGCGTGGGTAGGGCTTCCGCAACAAGAACGTGGGTGGAGAGAGAGAGAGAGAGAGAGAGAGAGATCCCTAATTAGGGTTTCAACCTTGTAAAACCCTAATTAGGAAATCACTAAGGTTGAAATTGATGAAATCTAGACTCTTACATATTTCAGATCTTCATCTAAGCCCTAAAATTAATGGCGACTCGCGTGAGAGAGAGAGAGAGTCGGGGTAGGAAGAAGCCGAGAATCGGGAGAGAGAGAGAGAGTCATCGGAGAGAGAGAGAGAGAGAGAGAGAGAGAGAGAGAGAGAGAGAGAGAGAGTCGTCAAGAGAGGGAGAGGGAGAGGGAGGGGAGAGGGAGAGAGAGAGATTCGGAGAGAGAGAGAGAGAGAGAAAGAGAGAGAGAGAGAGAGAGACAATTGTCAGAGAGAGAGAGAGAGAGAGTGAGTGAAATGGAAATCGCGTCCTGTTTTTTATTTTATATAACATCCGTGGCCCGTGTCTAAATAGTGCCGGTAGATGATGCACCCTAAGTGCCTGTTTTCCACAGTTTTGTTGTAGTGATACTTAAGTGAAGAAATTGCTTTCTTCAGCTGTCACAAATACCCAGATAATCTTGTCTTTGTTTAAAGGTTGTTGAGAAATATATATATATATATATATATATATATATATATATATATATATATATATCATAAAATTGAAAAGCAAAGGAAAAGTCACCAGAAAGTAAAAAGAAAAATAGAACCAATGAATAGGAGGAAAGGCCCACAAGCTTATTAAACTGTACGGCTCAGGCAGACACTCCAAGTTGTATGGAAAATAAAAATCACAGGGGGCCGTAGGAGAGTTTTAACAGTGGGCATTATGATCCCCATTGCTTTTTGTGGTGTAGTCCACTTAATTTTTGGATTTGTCTCATTTTTAGGCTCATGGCCTAAAGTAATATCTCAAAGTGAATGGCAGTATAGATAACAACACATACATCGTAGGGGCCACATAACTTTGCCACATCAATACACCACAAAGGTAAAACACAAATATTAACTTGATTCAAAACTTCTGTTAGCCTACCTAAGGTTTCAATGTTAAGCATTTAATCCCCATTGTTTCCCATAAGGTGGCTTACTTGAGTTTTGGATCTGCCTTGTTTTTTTGTCTCACACTATAGAATGACCTGAAAATTTTGATAGACGGATTAGATGTCACACAGACATTGTGATGGATCAGTAAAGTTTGCTCTGTGTAATAAATAGGGTTCACACACAACTCTGGCCCTCTCACTTAGCTGCGTCAATCAACCGTTCATTTTTATGAGTTGAGGGTGATTGACATCCAAACCCAAAAACCGAGTTCAACGTGACTCTTGGGTCGGCATGGATAATACACATGAATCAATGTGGGGCCCACCAGTAGTGGGTGTTACCTAGGGGTGTACATGAACCAAGCTAGCTTGGTTAGCTCCTCGACTTGACTCAAAAAAGCTTGATTTGACTCGGTTCAAAGTTGAGTTCGAGCCAAGTTGAGCTGATTTTTTGAGCTTGGAAATGAGTTCTAGCTGGCCCCGACTCGACTCGGATCGAACCAGTTCGGTGACTACTTTGATATTGATGTTGCTCACCAAGTGCTTGATGAAATGATTCCAAGAAGTGTGGCTGGTGGCAAGGAAGGTATGTATATGAAACCAACACCCTTTTTTTTCTTGATTTTTATGTTTCTTATAAGGTGTTTGATAAAATACCTATAAAACCATTGTTGTTATCTCAAATATAGTGAGATTTTGAAGGTGCAGTCTAGGTGTTTGTGCAAATGCCTCATTGGCGAACTCGGCTGGATCTTGGCTCGAACTCTGCCCGAGCTGGCACGAGCTGCTGACTAAACCGAGCCGAGCTGGCCAGTCAGGCTCGAGGACCAATCCGATCTGAGTTCGAGCTGAGGTCAGCTAGTGGTTGATCCGAGTTGAGCCGAGGCTAGCTCGACTCGATTTGACTGGATGTACACCTCTAGTGTTACCCCGGTAACACCTAATCCACTCCCCATCATGTGTTGTATATCCATGTTGTCCATTTGTTTTTCCAGCTCATATTAGGGTATGAGCCCAAAAATTAATCAGATCAAAGTGACAACACCATAGGAAACAGTGACGATTGAATGCCTACAATTATAAAATTCCCAGGTTCCACAGTAAGCATATCCAAAACTATTGTGGCCTGTGAAAAAGCTTTTAATGGTCATTCAACACCTTTTCCATTGGGTAGTCAACCAGAGACTTAGATGTACTTAAATTTTTTTAGATAACATGCCAAAATAATCTTAAAAAATGGATGGACAGCGTGGATATGAAACAAATTAATCAAGGTAGGCCCCACACGGTAATGGTAACACCAAGCTCGGAGTGGGCATAGTTTTTTCCAAGACTGGCCCACTAAATAAAACCTAGGGTCGGGCCCATGACATTCACCTGACCATGATGATTATGCATGGTCTGGCCACCCACTTTTGTTAAAGATCTGGGTTGTACAATAAGTGGGTCCCACCATACATGGTATTTCATAGAAATGGCCTTTAAATCATAAATGGAAAAAGTTCTTTTAAAGAAAGCCCTATCCTAGCTTGCTTATTAATGGGCTTGAATTGTACGCTGGTCTGGCCTTTGGGCCTAGTATTCTACAGCCATAAACGGGCCCTACTTGAAAAGCCAACGGGTCAGCCTGGCTCATTGAAAGCCCTACCTGGCATCTCAGTCATACGTTAAACAAAAATAAGCAATCCATCTCCATTCATCAGGCGGACCCGTTTGTTTTTCGAGCACGACCTATATTAGCTTATTTCTAAAAGCCCTTATTGTTGAAAATCGGTGGTTTTTAAAAATAATGAAATGAAAATTCGAATTTTCAAAATTTCGGGAATTTCCCGCCAAAATGTTTTTTGAATTTTTAAATTAAAAAGTGCGGTGTGTGTGCTTTGTCCCACATTGAAAATGCAAAGAATAGTTTTGTGGTTTATATGAGATGTTGTGAAGAGTATTCTTACTTGGAGTTTTTTGAAGAGGTGATGCTCGGGTTGCGTGTTCTAGTGCATAGCACTGGAACACATGCACGCACGCGCACTCGGGCTCGAGCTCGGGCACGGGCGTGGGTGTGGGTGAGGGCGTGAGCAGTGTGGCTGTAGTGGCGCTAGATGGTGCACGTGTGTATCGTGTCGCAGAGTGGTCGTTCCCTTGCGACCTTATGCAAGACGGTGCGATCGCAGTGTTATGGATCTGGTCTGTGCCTGTGTGCAGTGGGGTCTGAAATGGTCTGAGTTTTATAGAAGACTGAGAACAGTCGGATCGTAAATCTGAAACGTTCAGAAGTTTCTGAAAATGGCTCTATACCTTGAAAGCCAAACGATCCGAAAACAGACGGACCATGATGATCCAACGGTCAAATCCTTTGATCCGACGACCAGAAACAGCTGGAGTTAATGATCAACGGTCAGAAATGTAATCCAAACGTTCTGAACTATTGATAACAGTCTAGCAATGGTCCACTACCTGATGCCTATATAAACTGGACCATTCCAGTCCGATTTGATCATCTCAACACACCTCTCTCTGTTCACTCCCCAAGTATAGGGTTGTGATGTAGTAATAAACTCGATAAGACCGAGGTCGAATCCACAGGGACTGAAACCTGTACGTTATCTAAAAATAACCAGATCTAGAACTAGGCTAAGATGAAATCTAAACCAATTATGATTTGAGGAATAATGGTGAAATAATTAAACTAAAATTTAGGAAAAATCAGAGAAGGAAAACTAGGGATTCAGAGGATCCACTTGTAGAGATCAGGGAGATCTTATGCCTGTATTATAAATCAGGGAAATTAACTGAATTTCCGTTGATATAGTTTTCAAGAGATGAGAGGTATATGAATTAGAATGGATTCCATCACCAAACCATGCCCAGGAGACATAGCAAACAACAGAATTAAACTAATTACCAACCAATCAATGTATGAAGGTTAGGAAGGGTACCGACATCCAACCATGCCCAGGAGACGATGGTGAACAACAGGGCTTCCTGACGTCATAAACATAAAGCGGAAAAGAATATGCTCAAAGCCATTGCAGACCCATTATAATTTTAGTCACAATGAGACCATTAAAGACAAAAACATTCCCTTAATAAAAACCCATATCAATATCAGATCAGTCTAAACAAAAGGCACAAGCAAAGAGGCCTCCCATCACGCTACAAGCTTCACCTCTTAGCCCTAGCTAAGAGGTTTAGCCACACATAGACATGGTGGACTAGATCTCTCAAACAAATATAAAAATAATAATAATAATAATAAATAAAAGAAAAAGAAAACAAAACTAAACTCTTAATCTCCTGCCTCTCTCTTCCTCTTGACGTCACTGCTGTGCTTCCAAACTCAGATGCTCCCCGTTCTCTCTCTCTCTCTCTTTTATAAGCACCAGGTGGGGCGCCCGTGGAAAGGAGAATCCGTGCTGGAATCGTGAACATATGTGGACGGAGGAGAGTTCTCGGAGCAACTTACGCAGCCAAGAAAATCCGGAACTTCCAGTTTTTACGGATCACGTAACAGAGCTTACGCAGGGAGCTCTGCTAGTCAGTGGGGCCTATTCCTGAGGTCAGTTGGGAAATCCACGTCGTCCATTGTCTTCAGGACGAAAAACCGTCCGGGATGGAGTATATTTCAAGTGTAATGAGTGTAGACCACTAGATTTCCTGAGGTGCCGTCCATCCTGTGTTTGGACGATTAAAAACGGATCTCCGATGACTTTTGCAATTCCACCACCTAGGCTATGGACACACCCTCCTTCTAGAGTGAATGAACGGATCTGATCATCCATATGATCAATGGGTGGGGCCCACTACTTCGCGGATCGTCCGGATCTTGCGGACGCTGTCCCTGCACACGGTAATTGCGCTGATCGTGTGATGGGGCCCACTTCTTTTCTGATTTGAAAAATCCACACCGTTCATCGAAATTCCCTCGAAAAACCGTTTGAAAAGGGTTTGATTAGCTTGGATTAGGTGTGGTCCACTGACTTTTCTGCTCCGCCGTCCATTCTTCGTTCAATCAGCTGAAACCCGATCTCCATTTTCTTCTACAATTCAGTCAGCTAGGTCTTGCTTATATGGACCTTGTCAGACTGATGGACGGTTTGGATCGGCTCTTTGAATGAGAGGTGGGCCCCACTGCATGCAGCCAGCGTCGGCTGAGAGAGACGCTGGGCGTCTTCTCTGTTTAGAAGAAAAACGTCGGTCAGCAGACGCTGACCGACTTTGGACGTCCTGGTGCGGTGCGGGAATGCACCGCACCGTGTACACGCACCCCCACTAGTGAGGTCTACCGTGATGTTTAATAGAAATTCGCTCCGTCCGTCTATTTCCTCAGCTGATGAAAGGGGTCGAGCCCAACTTTGAAGCATATCCAACGATCAGGCGGGCCCTAGTTCACAGATCAATGGGCTGATTTGTCCGTTGGGCCGCTTCCACGATGATCCGGCAGATGAATTTCGATGTGTACGGTTAATTTATGGTCCTCAGGCCATATATGTAGTTTCGAGCTGATCAGATGGTGAGAACCCTGTGATCTTGCATTCTAGCTTACTTTCAGGCCACTTGAACTTCAATTTCTCGGTTTTCTTGGATCTCTGGCGTGTAAATTCGTCGATCTTGGTCCCCTGGAGTCCGTCCCTAACCTTGGTGTCCTCGGATTATTAAATCCATGCTTTTTAGCGACTTTTTCTCAGATCATGCTCTCAAATACACCCTGTATCACAAACACAGTTAAAACCGGGCGTTAAACAATATTGTGCTCGTAAATCCACATAATAAATGGGGTCTAATATGCAATATTTGACCCTCAACACTCTCCCATCAAATCAGATACAAGGCAAATCTTCATTATCTATTTTAGAATATTTCAATCATCTTTATCGTCTAAGTCTGCCAGAAGAGATCTGTTGCGTTAAAATTGTTCCACAGTGGACCTATCGTGATTGTTGCACGCTAGATCCAGATAAGGCTTGTCTTATCCTGGAAGCAATTCGCCTGTAACCCATCAGCAGTTGATAAGGGGGCGAATCACGCTTTAAGGATAAAATATTTTATACATGATTCAGCCTAGTGAAATATTTTATTTTCTATTTATTTTTTACATTTTTGGTGTATCCAAACCTAAATTCCCAACAATCTTAAAGCATGATTCCATGGACACCGAAAGTGTTGCATCAGTCAAACTGATGAACTAGGACCTGATCCGATTGGACCGATTCGATGGTTCAAATTTCACTAGATGGCAGGACAAACTAAAATTCCTGCTGACTGCTCTGAAGATCTTCTAAATCCTGGACCCAACTCTCCAACCTTTGCCTGAAGCAAATGACACTGACACTCCAGAACAGATTGCTGCTAGAATCAAGCGGCAAAAAGATGAACTGTTGTGTTGTGGCCACATCCTCAATGCTCTCTCTAATCGGTTGTACGATTTGTACACGGGGACCACATTAGCGAAAGAAATTTGGAACGCGCTGGAATACAAGTACAAGGCTGAAGAGGAAGGCACATAAAAATTTCTAATTGCCAGGCATTTTGACTTCACGATGGTAGACAATTTACCACTGCCTGCCCAAATCCAAGAACTGCAGCTTATTGTAAATAAAATAAAAGCCATAAAAATCGATCTTCCTGAATCCTTTAGCCTAGTGAAATATTTTATTTTCTATTTATTTTTTTACATTTTCAGTGTATCCAAACCTAAATTCCCAACATTTCTACCAACTAATCGAGAGATTAGTTACACTTGATTTGGTGTAACTCATTATTCTTCTTACTATTGGTTGTAAGGCTGTTGATTTAAACCCATGAGTTTGGATCTGATGTTTTCAATGGCCCTTAGTGGTCGTGAATCACCAGTCCATCCATGGTGAATTTACATCGACTAGTTTATCTGGCGATCTAAAGCTTTTAAATGGTCTGGATTATGCTCAGGAGGCTTGTGGGGTCTAGTTTATGGGGAGAGAGGAGTCGCTGATTATGATACTTTATCCGCAACCGAAACAGCTCACTACGATATCGCACCCATATCTCACGTACATCTCATCTCATTTACAAGAGTCTTATAGAAGGTAGAGAATAGCTAAGATCATGCCAGCACGGACAAAGTTTCGATGTGGGATTTTACGGAACGTATGGATAGGATTTCAGGAATCCTGGTTGTACAGATTGACAACACCGCAAAACGGTAATATTCTCTTCGCATTTCTCTCTTTTGCTGTCAGAGGCCCTATCACGAGCTGAGGTTTGAATGAACGGCTGAGATTCGTTGCTCTGGAGGGTTGAGATGGAGGGAGGGAAATGTAAATGAATTGCCAATTGCTCGCGGAGGAGGCGGAATGGCTTCTGTTTTCGGAAATTAAAATGCCCCGCACAACTATGTGCGTCAGGGGTTGTGCGTATGCATGTGGGATTTAACGTTCAAAAGTTGTTGGGGTTTGGTCATTAGATAATGCAGAGTACGATGGACGGCTCGGATCATCGTAATGGCCCATGATGGTGGGCCACACTCATCACAACAGCGAATGATCATTTTAAACCGCAGATGGGTGGGAACAATGGAAGAAAGAGAGGACGCGGATTGCGTCCTACCCCCGTCCGGGCAGGGCTCTGTGGGGTCCAAAGTGATGTAAGTGTTTTATTCACTTCATTCATCGCTTTTCTCATAACATTTTAACGTATGAGAAAAAAAATTAGGAAGGTCCGGGGCTTACGTGGACCACAAAGTGGGGATTAACTTCCACCATAAAAAACTTCTTGGGAGCTAACTCGGTTTAAATCGAGTTGGTGCCTAGTTGTGCCTAAGGCAGCCTAATCTACATCTAAGTGAGTCATTTCCTTAAATAGTATCTATTTGAATTTAATTAGAGTTTAATCTACATTAATGATTTAAATCTTGTAATTAGATATAGGAATGAAATTTAAAAGAGCTATGTTTAGATTCATTTAGTTGAATCCGAATTGGGCCATGTTCGGTAAATCTCTGATCTCCTATTAAGTTGGAATTAGTTAATAATTTAGTACAATAGATATTTACATTTTGATTTAATATATGAAATTAGGCACCATCTTATATGATCTAATCCCATGTTCAAATATAGTTTGAACAAATCTCGGATTATCTAATTGTTCAATGTTGGGAATTCTTGTTAGGATCTAATTCGAAGCTTAATCTGAGTCTTTTTAACATTAGATCACAACGCGACTTGTGTTGAGGGTCAAATATTGCATATCAGACCCAGTTATTGGCTGGATTTATGAACATGGTACCGTTTAATAGCCCAATTTAATCGTGTTTGTATTGCAAGGTGTATTTACGAGCTTCGATCGAAATAAGGTGCTAAAAGCTGAGATTTAACGCTCAGAATTCACCAGAGCATGGGACAGACCCCAGGGGACTAAGATCGATGGATTTATATGCCAGAGATCCGAGAAAATCGAGAAACTGAAGCTCAAAGGGCCTGAAAGTCAGCCAGAATGCAAGATCACAGGGTTTCCACCATCCGTTCAGCTCGAAACTTCATACATGGTCGGAGGGACATTAATTAACCGTACACATCAAATTTAAGCCATTGGATCCTTGTGTAAGTGGCCCAACGGACAGATCAGACCCTTAAATCCTAATTTAGGGCTAGCCTAATATCTGGATATGCTTCAATTTTGGTCTCAACGCCTTAAAATATATGGAGGAGAGGATGAACGAAGTAGATTTCTAAAAAAATCAAGGTAGGACCCACCTTATGTGATTAGCGTGCATACAATGCACGTCCACTGGCAGTGCACCGGACCAGAAGCCATGGTCAAAGTCAGTTTGACCGACTACTTACTCAAAAAAATGGAAAATGCCAGCAACGGGCGTCTTCCGATTGGGTTTTGATAGTGTACCCTACCCATAATCAAATCGGATGATCTAACCGTCCACTCACTCTAGGGGGTGTAAACGACCCTTATCAAGGTAAAATTTTGGTCCCATGCATGTGTATGCACGAAATTCTAGTCCCAACGCAAGATGAACGGTGTAATGCAAAGTCTTGTGGGCCATAGCTAAATCAGACCGGTCTTACCCTTCCCCCACCGTTTTTCATCCTGAAGCCAATGGACAGTGTGGATTTTCCACCTAACATCAATCAGTGGGCCACCGTACATTCAGAGCCGACGCACGTCGACTCTATTTCGCAACAGAGGCTGCGGGTGATCGTTGTGGGCCCCACTCATCGTCCGTATGGTTAATAAGAACCATCCATTCGAATTAGAGGAGGTTTTAGACCAAGATCTAGTTGATCTTGGTTTGAAACACGGTGGACAGAAGGTGAAAATGGATGGATGACAGAACTATGTTACATGATCAATCAAGGTGGGCCGCATCAATGGACAACCAAAACTTTCCATATCTGATCAAAATTCCGAGGAGAAGGCAATGGATGGACTGGATTTTCTAGCCAGCATTGATTATGGGCCCACCAATCATCAAAGAGCTTTCCAGGAATATCTTCTCTGTAAACAGAGTCACCGACCTGCGAAAGGAGTGCGTTCAGGCACTCCACCGACTCCATCAAGGTCGGTTCTCCACCGACAACTCTCCACCGCCTTCATTGCCTATAAATGAAAGAGAAAGAGAGAAAGCAAAGGGGGCTTGGCTGGGGCTGGACGTGGAGCAGAGAGAGAGAGAGAGAGAGAGAGAGAGAGAGAGAGATAATAGAGTTGTCTGTTTTTCATTTTCTTTTTGTTTATTTTGGATTTATCCTAATCATGTTGCTAGGTTAAACCTCATAGTGAGGGCTAAGAGGTGAAGCTTGTAGCGTGATTAGGCTGGTTGCTGTGTTTTAATTTTTTTTTTTTTTTTATTTTTTTTTGTTAGTGCACACCCATGTCAGTACACACACTCCATGTTAGCCACCCCCACTAAGGATCGATACGAAGACCTCAAGTGTTGAAACAAGGTATCTCTACTCAGTCTGCCAATTGAGCTATGGATCTGGGTGTAATTCATGTTTTGTTCAACTCTTATGGATTCTAGTTATCTATGAAGGTATATTCTTAGTTTTTAATGGTTTGTGAAATTAGTAAGATCTGTTGTTCACCATCGTCCCATAGGCATGGTAGGGTGATGGAATCCTTTCTAACCTTCACAATTCTCTTATGGTTGGCTATGAGATTGGTAAATTGTTATTGTTTGTCATCGTCTCTTGGGCATGGTTAATTAGGTGACGAGATCACTTTCAAATCTTCACCAATATTATCTATTGATGATTAGATCCATGAGAAGTTTAGAGATCTAACAAATCTCTTCTTACCAACTGGATAAGATAGGACTCTGATTCCAGTTGTGTCCTTGAATTATGTAAGATAGTTTCTCAATTGCTATAAGTGGATCCTTGGTACCCTAGTTCCCACCTTTATTTTTATTTGTTTGTAATTAACCTACTCACAATTATTCCCCTCATATTCACTTTATTTAGATTACATCTTAGTCTAATTCTAGTTCAACTTAATTTCAGATTACGTACAGGTTTTAGTCCCTGTGGATTCGACCTCGGTCTCACTGAGTTTATCACTACATGATCACAACCTTATATGTGGGGAGTGAACAACTTATAAGGTAAAGATTACTTTCAAGCTTGTTCTACATCATGATAGTTAGTTTGTTTATCCATCTTAGTTCACTTATTTTATTGATTACTTAATGTGGTTCATTGCTCTTATTGATTTGGATTTCCTTAAAATTGATTGATGAATTGGATTTAAATTCGTATATCTGAACATGTTATGGATCTTAAATATCCATATTCTGTCTTAAAACGAATATTTTATATGTGTAAGTGTCATTGATATTGTTCGTGGCTAATTTGACCACTTGTGATTACTTTATGGTGCATTTGGAGGTCTTCAAACTAGTGGGCATTCTACCTAATAAATTAATTAAATCAAAGTTTGTTGTAGACTTACCATCTAAGGAATTATTGTGCCTTTGTGGCTTTTGGGAGTCAATCCGTTTCACTGTATCCTAGAATGGACTATTTGCTCTATATGGCTTGATTATATGTTTGCCCCTTGTGGCTTGATGGAATAATGACCCTAAGTGGCTTTTATGAATGATTTTTGTACAACCTCACAATGGTAAGTTCCACTTGTTTAATTAGTACTAGTCACTAGTTGTGTAGGTTACTTTTAAAAATCTCATGAGCTAGAGATGGTGGAATGGGATACTATGTCTGAGCTGTCGGCCTATGCTAAGTGATGAACCCTCCATAGTGACCTTTGAGCTTTCTTAAAAGGATTGTTTGAATTTTTATTTTTTTATTGGATTGTTTGAAATTGGAATAATAATGGTTGGGCTAATCATGCATTTTCATGGCATGCGGACTTTACCGGGCAGTCAATGTAAGAAATGGGGGTTTTCTTGGATCACTATGGGCTGTACTATAGAGTATTTTACTGGGTGATCCTAAATCATTATTTCGTGCATTCGTACCGCTATGAGCGTCCTTGTTGCATGGACTTTTCTAGGTGCCTAGTCTTCCTTGGACGTACCTTTAAGTACTTTTCCGGGAGACTAGTCCACCTTAGGCGTCCTCGTTGCGTAGTCTTTTCCAGGTGGCTAGTTCTCCTTGGGTGACTTTTTACCAGCTGGATGTGCATCCCCAGGTCTGTGAGCATATACATGCATTCATGCATTTAAAAAAGATTATCTTTGTGGAATTTATCTGATGAATACGTATCTGATGAACCTTATCTAATTTCTATCATAATCATTGTGAAATATTTGTTATATAATGTTCCTGATAACTATACTTAATTATCTTGATGATACGAAAAATCTTGTGGGTTATACCTCACTGGGATAGTCATTGACGCTATCAAACTGTATTCAGTGTACATGATATACGTGGATGATGTACGAGTTGTCTCTAGTGTGTTATGTATTGAGGGATCGATGACTATGCAGCTCTAGTTTATAGTCTATTTTTATTATTTGTTTGCTCAATTTTTAGTTTTGAGACATTGGTTTGTATAAGTTTTACGGGCAACTACTTGAATATTTGATTTTGTATATTTGGACTCTCTCTTATACTTGATTTGTTTCTATTCCATTAGTTTACCAACTCTGATAAAGAAATATATATATATATATATATGTGTGTGTGTGTGTGTGTGTGTGTGTGTGTGTGTTTGTGTGTGTGTGTGTGTGTGTGTGATATTTGAGCCACCATTACAGGTTAACGCTCGGGTTTTTAGAAAACAAGTAGTGTACTCAGGTTTCGGGAACCCGGGTGTTACAAATTAACACATCATCATTTTTGAAATAATTAATATAGCATAATTAACATAGAATAATTAACATAGCATAATTAACGTAGAATAATTAACATAGCATAATTAACATAGAGTAATTATTCCAAATTAACATAGAATGATTATTCCAAAAATGATGCTATGTTAATTATTCCAAAAATGATTATGCTATGTTAACATAATTAACATATCATAATTATTCCAAATTAACATAACATAATTATTTCAAATTAAAATAGCATAATTAACATAGCATCATTTTTAGAATAGTATTACTGTTAACATAATTAAAAATCACTAACTGATTTGAAGGAAAAAATTTAATATAGCAAGGTTTAGAAAATGGAATTGTGACCGCAGAAAAGCCTATTAGTATTACAGTTGCATAATAAAAAAGAAAATGAGTAGTCAAAACCTCTAAAAAGGAGAAAAGGAGTACATGCCCATGTTATTATTATTTTAAAAAAAAACTGAAAAATATTTATGGCTCTACCATCGCTGCCACTAGTGCCTCCTCCACCTCTTCCTCAGCCTCTCCATGGGCCTCCTCCTGTTTTTCCTCATCGTCTTCCTCAGGCTCTTGCTGGGCCTCCTGCGCCAATGGTGTGGTTCACTCAAGTCTTCGATGTTAACAGTTGTGCTGTTAAATATACTATTTTGTCAACTAATTTTGATTGGACTATTCCAAATGATGGCCATGTTGGATGTTAACAACACAACTATTCCAAAAATATTTATTTATAATTATACTCTTTTGTCAACTAATTTTGATTGGAATTATATTGAGGGAAGTTTTAAGAAAGGGCAACACACACACAGGATTCTCATATTATATTGTGGCAATGGACTATTATTGACACGACTACACTCAAGCTGCTACTAAGCTGGGATTGTGACTGAACTTTTCCTCCATTATAAGTCTCTCTCCTTAAAAAAATCATCACCCATCTTTCTAACAGATCTGCTTCCTAGCTGTTTGTACTTGCTATAATTTTGAAATAGATGTTTGCCCACCTCTGTACATAATTTTCTTCCTATCATATTTTGTACAACCATATTTCAGATTTTTCTCCAGGTGAAAATTAATTTAGATGGTTCTCTTGAAAACACCTTTATTTCTTTCTTTGTTTTAGAGTACAAGGATTAAATGACATTAAAACATCTCAATAGGCCCTGCATGTGGCTTTAAAAGTACATGTTAGAATAAAACTTCATGAATGTAATACACAACTACTCAAAATGAAGCTAATGCACCAATTTTTCTTTACTTAATGCCTTAAACATTGATGCATGGTATGAAGTTGTTTAGTGCATTATTAAAAATGTTTGAATGCCAGCATCGAGCTCCCCCCGTCACCTTTTCCTTTGTATCATTAGCAAGAATCTCAGTTACAACACAGATGCAGCTGGCTTTCCATCTAGGGTTACAGAAGAAGGCTTAAACTTGGCCCCGAAGAAGAGGAACTGATGCTGCAGGGCGTCAGGTTTGCCTTTCGAGTGCATCAGGTGATTCTCATCTCCTATGATGTATGATCTCTTTAATGGCATCGTCTTGATAGCAGAAGGAAAGATTATGTACCATGGCCCACATGATGATGTTCTCGAGTTCTTCATAGGTAGACTGCGGATTCAGGTGTACTGAAAGAAAAGGGGCAGGGACTTCCTCCAAGAGGCAAGCAAGTCATAAAAACTATATGGTGGTACTTTCTTGTAAGACCGAGGGCAATAAATAAATAAATCAATTAAAATTCACCATCACTACTGTACTATATATAGATAGGGTCCCTTCAATTTGGTGCAGTGATGAAGCACATTGTAATGTTTCCGATCGACTTAAATCTATTGTGGTTGACCGAAAGGTTATGTAGATACGTAAGTGTGCAGTTTTATTTCTAATTCTGTACGAGAGTTATATAAATCGAGTTAATACGGAATTAGGGTTAATTGCGTGGGGTGCATGACATCTGATCCGTCCAACATTTGCAACCCTTAGTGTTCTTTTTAGCGGCTAAAAATCTGCCGAGCGAAAACTCAAGCGAACGGTCGGTAAGAAACATCAACCATTAAAGCCTGGTGAATTGCGTATGGGGCCCACCATCTCCATTCAGAAGATGCGTACCACCAGGGTGAATGGTCATTCATTCCAGGTCGCTGATTTTAGAGATTTTAAGAATGATTTTAGTGGCGCACATGATGGATGGATTGGATGTTTTGCACGCATCATGGTGGGTCCCACACAATGGGTTGTTGGTTAAACTCATATTAAGAAGCTCTGCAATGCGTTGGTACGACGAACTCCTATATTGGATAAAAAATCATAGATCTTCGACAGTCCACATTCAACTAAAAAAGGGATTTTTGGTACGTAGGCTACCCACAATGAGGGCCACACGTGTGTGTACAATCTCATAGCCCAAGCTACCGTTCATGCATCATCGTCTATGGTTGTCCGTGGGTTAGGTTTGGCTGGACCGGCCGAATGATCTATAGCTGGGCCCATTTACAATTTGGTCATGAAATTTGGTGAATGATACCTTTGGGCTGTGTGGGGCCCACCTGGGCACCTCCTCATGTTCACCGTCCATCCCAAGAATCATCCGGACCCAAAACTGATCTGGAACACACAATAGTGAGAAGTTTACAAATCACACCTAAAACCTATATATTCAACTGGTGTGGCCCACCTGTCAACTGAGTTGGATGGCACATACACAACCCGTTGAACCCTACATTCCATCTGAAAGCATCTATGGTGGGCGCCACCCTCCCCATTGTTCTCTATTGCTCCATTTTGTGTGGCCCACATGAGTTGTGGACCAGAATGGAATTGGGGTTGCATCTAATGGACAGTTTAGATGGCATTAGCACATAATCGCATTCCCTTGAAGATTAGGCAAGGACCATGCTAGTGGGCTTTAAGCCACACCCACTCAGCCCATTTATGAATTTAGAGTCGAGGCCCACTGACAGAGTGGTCTGAGGCCCATGTTGATGCAGGGCCAATATATCAACACAGATGTCGATTAGAAACATGCGTGCTAAACCAAACACATGCACATGCTACAATTCCAAACCTGTGATAGATCTGAGCTTTCTATTTCATTAAATAGCATTGATACTAAATATCTATCCGCCTCACTCCTAAAGAAACTGGGATTGCATGGTGTAGCACACACCACCGACTTCCATGGTGTGTTTACGTGGCAAAGTTCTGTGGGTACCACCATGATGCATGACTTATATACACTCTGTCCATTTATTTTATTTTAGTTTATATCATTTTAAGGCATGAGTGCAAAAGTAATTAGATATAAAGCTTGAGTGCATTATACCCCGTAAAGCAGTGGGGGCATTGACACCGACCACCATGATCTTTATTTGCCATTCAACGTTTTCATAAGGTCAAGTGGAAGTAAATAGACGTGAGCTTGATCCAAAACATCCGCGGCCCTTGAGAAGTTTTCAATAGTAGACATTTAATGTTGTTTTTGAAGTCTTAAATTGTAAGACCCCGTTTTCGTACCCCTAGCACAACGCTCTTTACCTACGAAAACCTGAGTGTTATCTAAGAGTGCCACACACGTGCATGGGACTTAAAACTAAATATGTGAACCATTTCATGACAAATTATATCAAAAGCCTAGTGTACTCATCTGGGGACTACTAGTACAAAATCATAAGTTTCAAATGTTTGAAGAGTCGCCTCGCTAGTCCAGTCAACGATTCGGGTGGCTGACTTGGGTTTGGCCTTGCCGGATTTGAATTCTGCTCCTAACCCTTCCACTCTTCCTCTCTCTCTCTCTCTCTCTCTCTCTCTCTCTCTCTCTCTCTCTCTCTCTCTCCTACTAATCTCTTTATTTTCCCATCTGAATGAGACCTATTGGACCACCCCAACTCACCCCGAGCCGAGTTGACTCAAATGGTTTGGCGCACTTTGCAGTCCCACACTCGGCCGATTTTCTCTCCCCTTAATCCTCTCCTGATTTCTCTCCTGTTCCCAGAGACCCCTTGGCTGCAATCCAGAGAAAAAGGGGGCTTTATATAGGCTGGGCGGAAGCGGATTGTGTATCCGTCGGGTCGACTGTGATCTACTCCGTCCATCCATTTTAAAAGATAATTTGATGGCTTGATCCAAAAAATGAAAGATAACCAAATCTCAAGTGTACCTCACCGCTGGAAATTGTGAATTGAAATTCTACCGCTGAAAATTTCTTGAGGCCCACAAAATTTTTGGATTAAGATGATATTTGTGTTTTCCGGTCTACGTGATCTTATAAACAGGTTGGATGGCAAATAAACATCACTGTGGGCCCTAGCTAGGTTTCAAAGGTGGAAGTCATTATTCCCACTATTTGCTTTGGTGTGATCCAATTGAGCTTTGTGCAGACGTTTATTTTCAGTCAACGACTAAAATGATCTGGATGCCTATCGATATGGCCCACCAGACAAGGGTCTGAGATTGAGAAATGGGGCTCATACCATTATTGTGGGTTCCCTAGCTGGACGGAGAAGATGAAGTCATTGTCCATAGCGAATCTTCATCAACGGCCTAAACCGATGATCCAAGCCACCTGGGTGAACTGGATGGGTCCACTGACTGCAGTGGGGCCCACTAATCTTATCTGGATTCCTACGATATGGCCCTAGGTAGACTATGCTGTATATGAATTAGGACAAAAATACAAGTACACCCTCCCAAGCAACATACAGTTTTTTTTTTTTTTTTTTTATAAACTGAGAATTTTATAACCCAAAAGAAGCTGCACAGTCACTTTGGGCGGGCATCACAAAAAGATCAAAGCCTCCCAAGCAACATGTATTAACGAGGATTCTCAACTGAGATCAATGACACTTAGCAATTAAAAGATCAGGAAATGGACAAATAGATCAATTTCCACAAACAGTATTCTCATAACTTCAATACATGAACAAAGGGCTTTGTTAAGGTAATCATGCGACACCAAACCTTTTAAATCACACATGGGAGACCTATTGTAAATCCAAATCATTCATTCACTCATTCAATTAAAAGATAGTCTATTCAATAGAATGAAAATAGACAAGTTAATATTGACCACAAACAAAATAGTCCTCATCTTAACATTTAGTGCATAAATAAAGAAAATTAAGCAGCAACCCCACCTCAATTAGTTGGGTTATGGCTCGAATGAGCCTATGCTTCGGCCTGTGCTGGGACAGATGAGGCTACGGCCACCTCCGCATGTCTCTTCTTATATAAATTTAATAAGCACATCATCACACCAAACATGAATGAGACACATATGATGGAAATGCCTATAACAATGGGTGGGCGTGTCCATCGCATGATTTTTGCAATGCTTCCCATAATGGAAAACAGAGCGGCAGCTAAAACGATAGAATATATGATTGCTGTCCTGACTGCATAGATAAATAAATAAAAATAATAATAATAATAAAAAAATAAAAAAAAAATTTATTTTTTAAAAATGAAATAAAAAAGTGAAATAAAATATATTTTCAACGGCTAAGATCTAGTACTAACGATATAGCCCACCAGACAACGGTCTGACATTGAGAAATGGAGCCCATACCATCATGGTGGGTTCTCCCTAGACCGAATCTTCATCAACGGCCTAAACCGATGATTCAAGCCACCTGGGGGAACCGAATGGGTACACTGACTGCGGTGTGGCCCGCTAATCTCATCATCGCTCCTGCGCAGCCTCTCGTGAGAAATTCCGCCGCGGGCTCTTCTCGTGCGGAAGAAGAACTTCTCGCAGTGCTGTTAGCCCTAACGGCTAGGATCGAGCCAGCACATATTTCCAAGAGGGAAACCATCCCACCAACTTTCCCTCCCCAGCAGTTGTCCCGCCTTTCCAGTTGTTGGGTCAAGGGCAGGGATTGATGGTGGAGGGACGGTTGGGATCAAGGGGGGAATGGAGCACGCGGATCTTTCTATATCCGATGGACGGTTCAGATTAGTGTCCCGATCCATATAGGTGGGCCACTGATCGTTCGAGCTACCGTTCGTTCCCCGGCCTTTGGTCCCATGCACTGCAGGTGCATGCCTATGGTGGTACACAACCAATTCATTGTGGGTCCACAACAGTGTATTATCCAAATCTACTACATCCATTCTTTTTGGAGGTCAGGCTTCTGATCACCCCGATCAGGCGTATTTAAAGCTCAGGTGGGCCGCACATTTTGATTAGGGGGCCCAGTTATGGATATCCACCGATCTAAGGGTCAATTTAAATTTAACTTAATAATCAATGGTTATAAGAGCCCTAGGGTCTGCCTAAATGAACTCCAACGGCTGAATTAGTGGTTTGATGGCCTGCATGTGATAATCAGATGGTAAACTATCAAATCGAATGTTGTAGAACCGATAAACGATAAACGGTAGAGTCACTGAGCCGGTCCCAATCCGTTTCCTGGCCTGGGGTCACACCTAATCCGTCTCTCAAGTCCAATACTAAAATTTGACAAGAAAAGCACATTTGAATTTAACAGAAAGGATCATCCTAATTGATAAATGCACTCCTCTTTCTGTACTCCGTGTTACCAAAAGGCAAAAGTAGAAAAGAAAGCGGCGTCTATCAACTTCTGGTAAGAAAAATCTCTTTGGGGGCGATCGAGATGCTTGTGTCCATTCATCATTTGCTACGGATCATGTTAGGAGGTGAATCCAAAAAATGAGATCAATCATAAACTCAAGTGGGTCACACCATGATGATCGCAAGGTAGGGTCCACCCTGACGTTTATATGCCATACAACCATTTGGCAAGGTGATCGCTACCCTGAGGAAGGGAAAGCACCAATATCATACTAATTCAGAACTTCTATGGGCCTTAGAATGTTTCAATGGTCAGCGTTCATATGCTTTCGTTTTTTCTTGGTGTGTCACATTTGGGATTTGAATCTGACTGATTTTTGGTCTCATGCACTAACATGATCCGGTGAAAGTGATGGACGGAGGGGATGTCATACAAGCATTATGGTGGACCCCACATAGCTTTCTGCAGCACAGGCTCTTCCAACAATGTGATGTAGGAAATTGGTGTCCCGTTAAGCGAACACGCGTGTATAAGAGAGCCACTTACACGGGTTTCACACATGCGTATGATCCAAGCTGTCCACCAGGTGGGCCCCAAGGTGCAGATGCACTTATCAAATAGTCTGACTTGTCACTCATTAAACAGCCACGATGCTACCAATAGAAGGATGGCTCAGAAAAGGTAGGCTGAATTTCCTTTGCTATCCATTGGTTCCGGAAAATACAGCCCGCTTGATGAATAGACAGAGTCAACTATATGTGAAGGACATCTGCATGGTGGGATGTATCTGATGGACGGACTAGATCTTGCACAAACGTGTGGGCTTATGAACAAGCTCGATGGCAAATAAACATCATGGTGCGCATCCTAATTTTCTATATCGTTTGATTTTCGGATGTTCGGTAAAACGCATAAGCTTGTGTGGCCCACCACTTATGTAATATCCATTCAGTAAATAAGCTTATATTTTCAAAAATAATAATTATTATTATTATTATACCTTCGGTGATGTTTGACATGTTTGATGAAATGTTGGATGAATCAACGAGGAATTTTTGAAATCCCACGCGAGTGTTGGAGTGGTGACAGAATGAGGGGAGAAAGAGGCAAGAAGAGACGTCAGAGTATGGGAGAGAGCTGGAGTGGTGAGAGAATGAGGGGAGAGTGAGGGTTTTATATAGCAAGAAAGCGGGAAGCTGGAGACAAGTAGACAAGTGAAGCAGGTGGAGACAAGTAAAGGTAAGTGAAACTTAATTTTGATACTCTGGCAGAGCTTGATGCTTGCTACACATGCACTTAAAGATTATACAAATGTCAAATACTAATTCAAATTAGAACAACTCAATTGTGGAAGTAGTCATTCCTAAAATGCTTTAGTCGTTAAATCCTAACCTCTCATTCATGGACACTATTGGATATTTTTAGTTTTAACCATTTAATATATGTCCATCAATCTACTAATTACATAATAAGATAAGTGGTATTTTTTTATTTTTTTTATCATGATAAAATTTAAAACGATACTCATATTTTAAATAGTTCAGCTTTTGTTGACTACTTGAGTTATGGATCTCTTTAGATTTTAGGATTTAGGCCTAAAAAGGTATTTGATGGATGGGTTAAATAGCACTCTCATAATCTGATGGCCAGACCTAATCTACTTCCACGTGATAAAGTACATGTGGTTTGTATGAAACTCAAATCAGACCGTCCAAATCATGAGGCCCACGGTAGATAGGTTACAGTGGATGTGGCTTGGTGCATGGGCGAACAAACAATCGTAACCATCTGATTAGTGATTACTTGATGGAAATTCCTTTCTTTTAAATCGGGGATTCACATTTCCAAGTAGTTATTATCATTTTTTTTCAACCTTCGATTTACCTCAACCATGGATTTTCAAGCACTAAACAGCAGTGCTCACATCTTGCCAAAATGACACACATGTGAAATTTGGGCCTAGAGCCGTTCATCAGGAGGGACCCATGATGAAATGCACTAGCCCAGAAGTGAGGCTGGTCTAAATGTCAGCTGGGGGTAAGGATATGCATAAATGGATAGTTAACAAGGATGGATGTGTGCTCCACATGACAAGTAGGCCAGTTAGAGTTTTGGGCCAGGGCCCACTCACCACTAGACCTGTTTGATGAACCGCCCAGATCTTGCACACTTATGTCATGTTAGCACGGGTGGAGCACACATAAGAGAGTTCCTTTGTGGGAATTGATCAGATTTTATGACATTCTCCCTTCATATCTCTCTTTTCTTTTGAATGATCGATACAAAATGTGTTTGTTGAAGTTGAGTTAGATGTTGAAATCAATGATTCAAAAGCAGTTATGCTTAGGCCTGCGTGAAAATAACAGCTAATGGCTGTTAATGAGAAAATATTACCAGCATTACATAAAATGATGTTGGATTACTGTTCCCATTATAACAACTGTTATGGCACCTTCTATGACCTTGGTCATAGGAACAAAAGCGTCTTATTAGAGCAGTACCCGTTTATAGCAGAAGTAACTCATTTGATTTTCTTCAATTAATCTACCAAGAACAGAAAATTTCAATCCGAAGGACGAATTTTTATTACTTAAGCTTGCTAGACATTGTATTTGGAAAAAATAGAATTTTTTTTTTGCTTCCATAAATTGAAATGGCGTTCAAGAATACCCAATGATCGAGTTATGGGAATTGATCGTTAGATTGATCAATGGAAGCACTATGGATCTTATGAATTGCGATGGATCCATGATAATGGTTGGATCACTTGATCTATAGATGAGGATCACTTACAATGGTCCTAAGGGTCCTAAACTAGTTTAGGTGCTTCCGAATAGTCATCATTACCATCTAATAATCGGATTCACAAGATTTAGTGTTGGATTGTTGAACGAGATGCCATCTACTTGATGGATGGTGGATCTTGATGATATAAGGCCTACGATTGATAAAGTATATGACTCAATCTATCTAATAAGGTAGGGTTAGACTTCCGTCACCATTTGGATTTTAGCAACACAGTAGGTTCCTAAAGATTAATGTCACTTTTGGGATGAGATGATTGTTCATTCTTGAGAATCAACGGTCAAATGACTCGATATATGAATGAAAATTGTATTAGATGGTCCAGATGGATAGATTGAAGACCACTGAATGATGATGTATAAGGTAAGTCACGTGTGATCCCACGCACGTGTAATTAATTTAGGTCTTCAAGGTAACACTCAAGTACCGAAAAGTATGGGGTGTTACACTAACACGAGCCCGACTAACTGGTCCGACCGATCGTTCAGGACCCAAATGACATAGGCCAGACGCAAAGGTTAGGCCGCCCATCGATGGGTGGATGGCGCCAACAAATAATGTAAGGGTCGTCACCCAAATGTAATTGTGGAACGGTCGCAACATCATTACGGTTTGATGTACTAGGCTCATAGCCTTATTAGTTGCTCATTGATCATTACGGGTAGGCTCGTCACCCCAGCGTAGGCTGACAGCACGGACACAGTATCCCATACCACTATGCCTGACTCCTAAGACTTGGTGATCGTATCATTAAGGGTTATCAGTAGACCTTTCCAAGTTATGTGGGTGCTCCAGATTCAAGTAGACGTAAACATACATGGTGGACACACATGGTTAATTGACTATTAGGTTAATTCAATTGACTCGAACTAACTCCGGCGTAACCAGCATTAGGTGCAAGCATCCCATGTAGTCCGACTACTGTCAGTTATCCGTGTTCAGCCTAGATCAATCAAACTGGTCTGTGACGGTCAACAAAATCAGTGTCACCCTTGTAGATTTACGGTTTGTCAGCCAACTCGGCTATCCAGGTAGTCCCAGTCAATCAATTACACTAATAAATTGAGTACCGTGATTAATAGGGAGAGATATAAACAATGAATTCAGAAAATCCTACTTTATGGTGCATTTCATTGAACATGCAGGTGACATTACACTAAGATAGCAAATAATGGAAAGTAAGCGGCCATACAAGTGCGCACTGGTTAGCATGCATTCATCTACACATTACATCAATCATCAATCGGCAATAATTAACACGCATTGGTCTGTACGTTACCCAAATAAATAATTGACATTGGTTAGCATGCATTATGTTCACAACCCCAAGTGTAAGGTCGCGATGCAATAATAATCTCGATAAGACTGAGGTCGAATCCACAGGGACTAAACTTGTGTGTTTTCTGAAAGTAACTAGAACTAGAACTAGAAGAAGATGTAAACCTAAATCTGGAATATTTGAGAGAGTAATTGTGATTAAAGTAATTAAAACTAGTGAATTTAAAGGTGGAAACTAGGGTTTCCAAGGATCCACTTGTAAAGATCAGGGAGATCTATGCTTGATTCAGGGATACAACTGGAATCAGAGTCCTATCTTATCCAATTGGAAGATATCTTAGTAAAACCAAATCCGAACTTCCTTTGACCTAATTCTCAATGGATGAGAGGTATGAAAACTGGAAGTGATTCCACCACAAAGCTATGCGCAGGAGACAAGGCAAACAACCGGATTTACTAATCCCACAACCAACTTGAGAGAATTATGAAAGTTAGGGAGGATTTCATCATCTAACCATGCCCAGGGGACGATGGTAAACAGCAGGATTTCCTAATTTCACAATATCAAAACATAAAAAGAACATACTCAAAGCTATCACAGGTCTATTGTAATTTTAAGTTACAACAAACCATTAAAAACTAAAAGTATTTCTTAAATATCAAACTAGAATCCAAGATAGTTCAAGTTAAACATCAATCAAAGTAATAGAAAACATTTCATTACATTACAAGATTCACCTCTTAGCCCTAGTTAAAGAGGTTTAACCAACCATATACATGATTGAACTAAAATTTCTTGAGAAAAGCATAAAAACAACTAAGAAAAAGGAAGAAAAACTCTTCGCGACGGCTTCTCCATGCTTTTGCTCCACTCCTCAAACCTTAGAAGATGCATAGGGATGCCCTGGGCACTGCTATTTATAGTTATGCATCACCTCCTTTCACACCGAGTTGGAAAATTTCAGAAACCGTCTCAAATTTACGCAGTCCACGTAAGATCTGTATAACCCTCGACTAGTCGAGGACAGCCTTCGACTGGTCGAGAGTCACCTTCGACTAGTCGAGGATCACCTTCGACTGGTCAAAGATCGCGCGAATTAAAAAGATCATATTGCTGGAGTTCGAGTCGAAGTTTCCTCGACTAGTTGAGCAAGAGCTTAGATGAGTCGAAGCAGAGCTTAGACCAGTTGAAGCTCGACTAGTCAAGTCAAAGCTTAGACCAGTCGAAGCAAACGCGAATTCACTTCAAATTTTTGATTTTC
Organism: Magnolia changhungtana; assembly: GCA_030180095.1. Taxonomy (NCBI): domain Eukaryota; kingdom Viridiplantae; phylum Streptophyta; class Magnoliopsida; order Magnoliales; family Magnoliaceae; genus Magnolia; species Magnolia changhungtana. Next base: position 5,395,435 of record JASAUF010000382.1, read on the forward strand.
TTCATTTCTCACTTGGTTTTCTTGGATCTTTGGCATGTGAATTCTTTATTTTTGGTATTCTAAGATCTAACTCTTGCTTTGGTAATTCTTGAGCGTTAAATCCATGCTTTTAACATCCGTTTTAATCCAAGCTCGTGAATTCACCTTACAACACAAACATGAGTAAAATAGGACATTAAGCATTATCATGTTCATAAAACCAAGATATAAATGGGGTCCAATATGCAATATTTGACCCTTAACATATTTGTCTACGCATTACACAAATCATTGATTGACACAAGTTAGCATGCATTCATCCATTCATAATAGAAATCACTAATCATGACATGGGGTCCGATAAACAGAAACCTAGGGGTAATGGTCTGCACCTAAAAGTAGTTCGTCGAATTCTTAATCTCGCTCTTAGGATTTGAGTTCGTAGATCGACTTGTCGATGCCCTTCACCAGCGTGGTTAACTCTTAAGGGCACATGCAATCGGCCCTCAAGGCACAAATCTATTTTTTTTTAAAAGGTTTGTTAGTTACCTTTGATTGTCGTCGAGGCAATTTCGGTGGTGCGACGTGATCGCGGCTACACCACAGGCTAACAAGGATGGGGTGAATGCTCCAATCTACCCCCTCTTACACCTTCTTCCCTTATCCTCCTCCTCATCTCTCTCTCTCTCTCTCTCTCTCTCTCTCTCTCTCTCTCTCCTCTTTTTGCAAGTGAAAATTCACATGGGAGTGAGAGAGAGAAATTTTTGGGCTTTATAATCTCAGATTTTGTGTCCAAATGGCCTTAGGAGCCTATTTTCTATTAAACTTGCCCATAGTGGGCTGGTTTTGGCCCACGGGGCCCCCAAAGCTGGCTCATCCGCACCAAGGGGCAAGTGCCCCATCATAGGATTCATGATTGGTCAAAATCGAGTGAAGGTCGGATGCTTCAATAAATCATGGGGATCCCACTTGCGATAAATGGTTGTCGATGATCGATCAGGGCCATGACTATACGGATATGAGAAAGAAAATATCCTTAACTCATGCATCGAGTTTGGTTACAATCCATCAGTCGAAAAGCCGCAACTTCGCGAAAGAATGAAAAATTTATTTCAGTTAAGTTTTAGATTTCAGCGTAAGGGATTCACGCGTTGCAAGTACTTGGTTTCTGACCTAAGTTGAGCCTTTCTAGGCACTTCCTTAGTTCGCCACCCATGATGGGCATCAAGCCCAGTGAAATAGATACTATTCTATAGTTTTGAAACTAGTGACCCACAAACGAGCGGTCTAAAGCTCATTTGGATAATCAATGCATTTTTGGACTGAATTAGATATTAAGATTGCTTGTGCACAATGATTAGGGTTTGGATCAACTATGTTCATAGTGTGGGTTATTCACAATTAGTGAAAATGGTGATTCGGTTATAATCACCTTAAACCGTTGGTTCGTAGGCTAAATAGATAATTAAGTCAATTTGGTTTGTTAATTAAGATCTGACCTCTAGTTGTCTTTACTTTGGGTAGATATATAATTTAGTTGTGGTTGTCTTAATTAGTCAGCGATAGGTCGACAATATTTGAGCCATATGTGAACTAATCACGAGGCTAAATTCAATGCTTAAGTGATTGGACGGATTTGTTTGCTTTATACGATAGATTAATCAAATTTGTGCGGTTCTTTATTGGTACCACCCACATATAAGTTAACATCGAATGTTAATGGTTAGTAAGTGACAACATAAGTTAATTATTTTGAAATTTTTAATTAAAAATAAAATAAAATCTAAGACAGCGAAAATCGAGGATGTTATAAAAATCATCTAGTAAAATAGATGTACGGAATGGATAAAATACATAAATTACGATGAGGTCTCACTAAGTTTACTCAATATGAAATCCGCAAAGTAAAACCTAGGCCCACCCCATGTTGATTATGCAAGTGCTTGAGCCATGACATGCAGCAAAAATGCCCTTCAAATCTTAAAAGGGGCCAATTTGGATCGATGGCTTAAAAAAGACCTAGGCTGGCCCTTAGCTAGGCCAATTAATAATGGGCTTAATGTCTAGGACCGGTTCTGGGCTCAGACCTAGCATTATAACCTAGCCCTGGCGCAAAGAGGCTAAAGTGGATTGCTTGTGCCCCCTATAGTCGGAAGCTATATGTGGCCCACCGAGATGCCGTGACAAATCCTCTCTGTCCATCAATTTGCAAGACCATAATAGGACAAGAATATAAAAATCAGACAGATATAAAACTCACGTGGACCACACAAAACAAGAACCTGGGAACGGAAACGTCCAATGTTGAAACTCTCCTGGAGCTGACCATGATGTTTATATGCCATCTAAACCGTTGATAGTGTTATTTCCACTCAGATAAACTGTAGGTATAAATATCATCTTGATACAAAACATCTATCACCTCCATAAGGTTCCAATGGTGGGCGTTCAATCTCCACTATTTCACGTGGTATGGCCCACATTAGTTTTGGATCTGCCTAATTTTGGAAACTCCTATGCTATTATGGTTTGGTAAAAATAGGACCGTTGTTTTTAAATCATCTTTGTAATCATGGTGAGGATCTCCATCTAGTGATAGTTTTGCCCAGTGGGCCATCCACAGCGAGAGGTTCTGGTGTACATGAGGCTCACATCATTGTGGGCCAGAAGAGGCGAGCCCTCAATCTAGCCGGGCTGGGCTGAAGCATGTCCTTGCCTGGCCCACGATCTCCAAGCATAGCCCAACCCTTGAATGTACTGCTGTAAATGGATGGGACTCTTGTCGGATACGGTACTTGTAACGCCCCGTGTTTTCAGAACCCGAGTATATGACTCGTTTCCTAAAAACCCGTGTGTTAACCTTAAAGGATGGTCAAATTTAAGTGTAATTTTTTTTCTACTATCAGAGTAAGCAGATGAGCGTAAAATGGACAAATCAACATAAAGGGGAATTTTCATTTCATTCAAAATATACAAGTGGTTGCCCATAATGACTTATACAAACCAATGTCTCAACATCAACGATTACAAGATTTACATACATAGGAAATAACAGAAAGCATATAAATGTAAGCCGCATGACCACGCAGCTCTTCTTAGCAATATGGTCTTGTATCCATGACACCTGCACAGCTCCTCATCAAGTCTGATCATATACATCACCTGGGCCACCTGTTCTACTTGTACGGTTGTATATTTGATGGATGAGTGGCCAGCTCAGTGTGAATTCCCCTCAAGATTACACACTGCCGCAGTAGGTAAGCATAGTTATAAGGAAAAACAAGCAGGAATCCAAAACAGGCAATATGCAGTCTTATTAGATGCATGCATGAATGCAGTCATGGTCCCGGGTAACACATCCAGACGGACCGTGCCCCGGGTAACACATCTAGACAGGCGAATACATCGACCCGAGAAATACATCCAGACGATCTATACCCCAGGTAACACAACCAGACAGGCAAATGCGTACGGTGACAATGGATGATGGTTTGTGCCTCGGTTAACACATCCAGACAGGCAAATCTGTAGGTCACGTACAACAGCAATAGATGTTGTTCTGTGCTATACATGCATGATTAGTCAACCTATTATTACTCCAATTGCAACCAGCCAATTTAAATAAGTTCACGGTCACTACGGGGAGCGCATGGCCTAGCGTAGGCCGACGGCTCGGGCATAGTGTCCCATGACCACGATCCCTGGCCCATGAGACTACCATCTTAGGATGCTTAATGGAAACTCATCATCGATCGAGTTACATCCCAAGTATGGGTGTACATTTATAGGTAGGGGTTTCCCACTAATGTACTAGTTTAAATTTCATAAGCAATCCACAAACAGTCCACAGGCATGAAATAAATACACAGGATAAATATTAAGCATATAATATAGCAATTTAATTCCAACAATTAACATATGTAATTATAGAATGGAGATATCAACGATAAATTAAAATAAAAACTATAACTTAAGCTAATGAGAAGATGGAAAGCTCAAGGGGAAGAATCATCACCTATGGATCGTAGTACGTCCCTCGATCTGAATTTCTACGCATAGTTAGCGGTCCCAAGGTAAGTAAGCAGCTTCCTAGAGAGTTAGTTGTTATTAGACAACAAGTCCTAAGCATAAAAATATGTGGGGTTTGAAGGGCCCAAATTTTTGGTTGTTTGGGCCAACCTAAAGGTGACTAGGCCTGCAGGCTTTCGTCCCAACTAATGGTCCAGACCGGGATTGGAGTTTGTCCACAGCTAAGACCTGAATTGGGCCTTACATATGAACCTCATATACATCAGGTAGGTCCCATGAACGGTCCGGATTTACATCATAGGTGGGTTATCCACGTGGGGCCCATCAGCTAAAATCATGTATATTATATTATATACAGATGTGTTATATTACATTATATACACATACGAAATATATGTATTATATATATTATATACAAATATGTCATATGATATATATTATTTTATATTATATACATATGGAAATATATATATTATATTATATACATTTGAATTGTCCAGACCCTGGACGATTGTTGGCGGAGGGTTTGGATCAACATAAGTGTCAGGTGGGTCCACATGGGTGTGGGGCCCACACAAAATATCTTACTATATATTATACTTACTGGAGAGTTCCCCAGCCAATCATACCTCAGGTGGGTCCACACGTGGGACCCACCATTTATATTTACAGTGATATTTCATCTAATATAATATTATTTATTATTATAGAATTTATGTGCATGTGTAATATATACATATGTATACTTCTCATTCCTCTTTTTTTTTTTCTTAAAACATCCAGGTCTAACATTTGATGGATGGTATGGACACACCATGCATGGATGGATGGCCAGGATGAACCGTGGGGGTCCAGGGGTGTTGAAATGGATGGACGGTTGAGAGGCAATACAGCTCAAGCTGCAGGCCCTGGACAACATTTCATAATGGTGGACCCCACAGATGGTATATCTACATATATTTTATAAAATATTATTTTATTTATTATATTCTTCTTTCGTTTTGAAAACACGTCCAGGGAAGGGGGTCTACTTGTCTGTTTGAGACGGCCTTCATGTGAGCAGCCCACCTGGAGTTTGGCGAGGCCCACTAGTAATGGTGCTGGGTCCATGGTGGCGTGGTGTGATCCACAATAATTTACATGGTGTGGTCCACCTGGTCTGAGAGAGGGAGTCATATGTAGCTCCCGGGCTGTTGCAGGGTGCGGCCCACCTGCATTTGTAGGGTGCGGCCCACCTGCAATTTGGTGAGGCCCAACAAGGAGCAGCAACTGACGTCCAAACAGCTCCTGTTTCAGCTGCTTTGGAGGCCATTTTCCAGCCTGTCTATTGGCTCAAACACGGCCCGTCTCAGGCTGTTTTTCACCCCTCATCACTGCTTAATCAGAGGTACGGTAGCTGCCGTTTTCTCGGCTAAAGAACGGCCCGAATCAGAGCTTGTTTTCGGACTATTTTCCGGGCTGTTTTCAGCTAGATTTTGGGGCGTGCCGCAGCTCAAACGGAGCTCGTTTGCAGGCCGTTTCTGGACTGAGTTTCAGCCCTTAGATGAGGCTGTTTACACGTCATTGTTTGGCCCCAAGCAGGGCCTGAACTCAGGCTATGTTTGTCCTCAAACAGAGGCGGTTTCCGGTTGTATTCAGCCATATAACAGGGGTGCATTCAGCCCCTATTCAAGTTCCATTTTGGGCAGATTTTTGGCCCCCAAACGTGGCCTTTAACAGAGCTGATATCTACATGAAATGCAGAAGAAGACAGAAGAAAAGAAAAGAAGAAAAAGGCTAGAAGTTCGGGCCGTTCACCTGGCCGGACTGGTGCTCTCTCTCTCTCTCTCTCTCTCTCTCTCTCTCTCTCTCTCTCTCTCTCTCTCTCGTGTGAAAACTAAGGGAATAAGTGCCCAATTTTATAGGCGTGGGAGAGAGCTTCCAACGGTTGGAAAGAGGCTCTCCGCATGCAACGGTCGTGATTTCGAGAATGGTCATGCATGGGGCCCATCCATGTTTGGGGATGGATTAGTAGTGCGTTGGGCACCGTTACGGTGTATTTTTCTGGCCAAGTGGGGCCCATCTCGGAATCGTGTTTGGATGGGTCGTTTGGGGAAGGTGACCCACCCATCAATGACAGATTGTTACTTAGGGGTTTTTAGGGCAATCTAGACCGTTCGATCGGTCTGGATGGGTCCTATAAGTGGTGTGGGGCCCAATTTTTGGATCTCAGATGAGAACTTGCTCCATCTCATGAGATCTCCTTGCTTTCTCTTCTCTTTCTCATGAGATGAGAGAGTTCATCATCTTAACTCGTACCTCCCTCTTAGGAGGGCTGGGATGGTGCCACGTGGCCCTATTGGACGGTCCCAGGCGTGACAGCTTCTCATGGCCAAAAATGGAAATTCTACTTTTTCCTTTCTTATGGCTTGCCTAGCTTGTCCGGTCATGAAGATGCCTACCCCAGCTGGCTCGTGGGAGGCTGAAATACTCTGGATAAAGTGGGTGCTGTCTTGCAAGTGAAGCCACCTGATGGTCCCTCATCTTGGATCCCAATCACACATGAAGGAAACGGACGGTTCAGACCCAACTCCTCCATTTCTGTGCATGGGCCCGAACCCCTTTACAGTTTTGGTTGGACGGGTCCCACGGGAAAAGTGGACGGTTTGGATCGTCCGGAAAATTCCCCAGATGGCTCACTTTGGGGCTGGAAAACTCCTCAGTTTAAAATGTTAACGGCGGGAGGAATTTTTTGAAAATTTTCATTCTTTTTAGTTTTTGCTCGGTCAAAGGTATTTGACCGAGCAAGATGGCTTGGTACACCTCATGTACGGTGCTACATGTTACACATGCATCGCGTTTGGGGTCACATGTGATGTTCGTGATAAATCTACACCGTTCATTTGTTTAGGAATCCTTATATAGGGGCTTTGGCTCAGTTTGGAGCACATGTGAGGCCCAGGTGGGCCCCACGCTTGATTTGGGTCTCTTTTATAGATTTTCCACTGATTTGTTGGTCGGATCGGCCCGAAATTGAACATCAACGGTTAAAACGGTCTAAGGGACTATTTAAACTAAGACCCAATGGTCAGGTCACAGATATATGGCCTGTTCTGATTTTATGACACTAAATATTATGTTATACTACATTTAATAATATTATTTACTATTATAATTATTATTTTATTATTACCATTATTATTATTATTTTCACTATCATTTTATTATTATTATTAAAAATTATTTTCCTTATATATTTTGTCACAAATTATTAATATATGTAAATTATATGAATGTCAGTAAGCAAGCAGAGATTAATGTACATATATACATATATGTTATTTGTATATTATTTGTATGGTCATATATGTGCTAGGTTTTTAAAAGTTAAATCATTAAATTGTTTGAAATATGTTATTCATTATAAGTTTTTCTAGTACATTTTATTTTTATGTATAACAAATTCTGTAGCTCGTAATTTATATTAATGATGTTGTAAGTACATGCATATAATATGGATTTTAGTTACATATCATTTTAATATGAAACTTTGAATATTTGTAACATTTCATAGTATATATATTTAGGTTGTATTATTATTATTATTACTTTTTTTGTATTATTATTAAATAGTAACACTCGAGTACTGAAAAATATGGGTGTTACAGTACTATCTGTATCCGCCCCATTTAGAAGTAGGATAATCGGTTAAAAACCATATTGGACACGATTTTCTCATGTCAGATATAGACAATCTGATAAATGGATATCTATTGCCGGTCATCTTTCCACCAGAGCATTGCATAATTCGTCTATCTGATTTTCAATGGTGGAATTTGAACAAGTTTTTTCGATTTGGTAGCCACTAGTTGAATGGTTAAGATCATCCTGTCAGTGTGATTTTATGACTCCATCAAAAACAGGGCCAAGAATTTCCATGGGCTAAGAATATTCCACGTTGTCCATCCATTTTTCTAGCTCATATTAGGGGTATGAGCTCAGAAATTAATCAGATCATTTTAGGTAGACCACACCACAGGAAACAGTGGTTATTGAATGCCCACGGTTAAAAAATTCCAAGGTTCCACTGTAAGCAGATTTTTAACATTTATTTTCCATCCAATCCGTTGATAAAGGTCAAACAGACATGGATGAAGGGAAAATACAAATATAAGTTTGATCCAAAACTATCGTGGCCTAAAAAAAGTTTTTAATGGTCATTCAACACGTTTTCCATTGGTGTGGTCAACTAGAGACTTAGGTGTACTTAATTTTTTAGATAACATGCTAAAATGAGCTTAAAGAACGGATGGACAACGTGGATATGAAACAAATTAATCAAGGTGGGCCCCACACGGTAAGGGTAATACCTAATCTGCTCCCGTAGATGGGCCTGGCATGGAGTGCTGGCCCACTAAATAAAACCTAGGGTCGGGCCCATGACATGCACCTGACCATGATGATTATGCATGGTCCGGCCACCAACTTTCGTGAAAGATCTGAGCTGTACAATAAGTGGGTCCCACCATGCATGGCATTTCACAGAAATGGCCTTCAAATCACAAATGGAAAACGCCATTTTAGGTTTGACCATGAGGTTGGTTCGGTGCATTGCTGGTACGCCATCCCTGGTGCATACACAACACTTGTACAGGGACCATAGTGATGTTCAATGAAATCCACTCCATCCATTCACATTTTAGGTTCTAATCGGGGTCTCGAACCAAATATCAGGTAGATCCAAAGTTTAGGCGATCCATAACATGGAATTCAGACATCTTATTGAGAGTATCTAACGATCTTCAAAGATTTGACGGTCTCATCGTTTCATAATGGCTTGATTACCGTCCTCGGTCCCTAGGGCCGATTGAATAGCCAACCGGATGCATTGGAATGGGGATTCTATTCGATTGAACCTCGCATACCAACGGATGGCTGATCAGACTATATGATTCCCAAAGTTTACTTTTTTCAAATTTAATGATCCTGGTCTAAGGGCTTAATTCATATACAAAGTTAAATTAGTGATGATTAAATGGTCCACCTAAAATATCAATGGTCTAATGGCATAATCGCAAATGAAAACTACTTACTGTGGATTTATCTCATGGCCGATCAAATGAGTTGCTTCCAGTGGTGTAGTCCACCCTAATTGTATGGATAAAACACATATAATAATGGTGGGCCCGCGGATCCTTGCCAGTACCATCCGGTACACTAATCGTTTGGGCCACATAGTGGCCAACGTGCAACTGATATTCTTACAGAACGAGTGTGGCCCACCTGATTTTCCTATGGTGTGGTCAACTTGAGCTTTGGATTTATGCATGGATAAGGTGATTCTAGCCACATCACACGTGGCCTTCAAAGTGTTGTACAAAATGAAAATAATTAACAGTCACAAATAGCTCCTACGACCTTTCTGACCGTTGGTGTTCAAAGACAGCGCGATCTGTCCGTCAGATCAATGAAAATCCACATCTGATAGCTAAAAACAGAGGAGAACGGCCCATATGAGTCGTAGAAGGAACCCATCCTTGACCTACTGTCATAATAAGACCACAGAAATCAAATTTACGGGGTAGATTTTCCAAAAACATCATGATGGACCCAACATAGAGGTGCGTGTATTCCTTAGCCAACGTGCGCGACGTGCACTGTACTTGCTGGATAGGTCAAAGGTACCTTGACCGAAGTTTCTCAAAAAAGAGAGACTTCTCTCTCTCCCCGGTTTTCAACAGCGGACGGACAACCGTCCATGTTCGTGATCACGGCCCATGAGGGTGGGCTCACTTCCATGATCTGATCTGACCATCGCGTGCACGAAGAGAGGCTGACCAAAACCCCACTTTTTTCAAGCCAAAATGTGCACATGTGTGGCCACAAATCCAGGCACTTATAGACCACGAAAAACCGTGTTTCCAAAAATGGAAACTGTCCCTGCTGCCGCCAGCTTGGCGATCCATGTGAGGGTCTTCAGCTAATCTCGGTCGTCCGTTTAAGAGGCTCTCAGCCGTCCGATGCTAGTGGCTTAGGTCTTCCAAACAAAACCACTACGGTTTCCATCATACCCACAGGATTTGAAAGCGGTTTCAGTCAGAGCAAATCCAAGCCCTTCTTCCAGGCTACATGGAGCGATCTGGGACAAGATAAATGGGCTCCACAACGATGCTAGAGTGCATCTGATCCCTCCAGACGGGTTGGATCGACAAGATCTACTACCAATAAAAATCTGCCATTGCCAGGCAGCCATCTTCCCCGTTTAGTCGGGAAACCCATCATGAAACAATGGGCCCCACTTCTAGATCTAAGGCACCCGTTCAATGGCCCATGGTGGCAAAAACATCTCCCCACCGTCAGATCATCTTCACGCTGGACAGAAATGGAGTAAATGTGGGCCCAATCAAGTTGCACCTGGACCATCCATTGAGAGACAGGCGCGGCTCTGGCTCTATAAATAGAGCCCTATTTCATAGGGATTAACACAAGCAATCTCGTAGAGAGAGAGGGTGTGTGAGAGTTAGAGTGGGTGTAAATCTGGTGCCGCACTGCACCGAGTCGAGCCGTTCGAGTCGGGTCAGTGCAGCCCGTAATCACCTCCCAGATAGAGGAAAAAGGGGGAGAAAACAGAGAGGGTGTGAGAGTGAAAGGAAGAGAGCAAGACTGTGGGCGTACTCGGTGCGGCACTGCACCAACCCGGACCATTTTAACTCGGTCTAAGTTGGGTCAGTGCAGACCAGAAGCTCCGCAATTGCAGCCACTACACTGCTGCTAGCCCTACTCCTTGAGCGTGGAAGCCCAGGTAACCACCGTGCCCCGTCAGTCCATCTTGACCGCATTACAGCACGGCCATTTGATTTTCTCAACCAGGCCTTGTTTCGACTGCACAATGGGCCGAAAAATGCACAGGGGTTGGGCCTATCTTGGGACCGTCCGTTGGCTGTGTTCCACCCATCAAGCTACCCTGGGAAATGAACCGGAAATAGCCCACAATCTAGACTAAAAACCCGTCCCGTAGAGTTGCTGGAACCAGCCTTTCTGTTGGGCCGTTCGTGGGGCTGCAACTGGTCCCTGAATGGACCTTCAATCCAAGCTGGGACCAGCCATGTTTCGGGCTGAGAACGGACCTCCATCTGGGGCTGTGGAATGAGCGATAGCAGCCTCCAGCAGGCCCATGAAGGAAGCTGGGAACGCCCTTCATTCTGCCTTCAGCTGGGACTAGCAGCAGGGCTAAGAAACGCCCTCCAAAGGGCTCCCAATCGGGCCAAAGAGGGCCTCAACCCGACAGTGAAACCAGAACTGAAACCAGTCCTCCTGGCTGGGCCCTCACCTGGGCTGGAACCAGCCCAGAACTCCCTTACCTGGGCCCTGGGAGTTAGCCTTTCATTGGGTTGTTACCCGGGTTGAAAGCTAGCCCAGGAACGGGCCAAAACCAGCCCCACAGATGGACTGAGACCGGACCCAACTCCAGCCAGAAAGGGCTAGGCCGAACCAGTTTTCGTGGGCGTGCTACAGCAGGCTGCAGCAGAGATCCATCTCAGTGGGCCGCACCACGGCCAGCTAGGTGGTACGCATCATGCAGCTATGGGCTACTGTGTGGGGACCGAAAAAAATCAGGCCAAGAATCGGGCCAAATATGTGGGCCTGGATTTCAGGTAACCTTTTTAAGTGGGTCTCACTATGGTCTACAGATGGGCCATCAATGGCCAGCCACACTGGGCCACGAACAGGCCCAGTTCGGCCTTGGTTAGGGATGAGTCCTGGTCTAGAAATCTGGACCATTTATGGAGAATAAATTCTGGTGGGCCTGATCACTCCAATTCGGGCTCAATTGGCTTTATTCATGGGTTTTCAAACCACCCCATAATAGTTAGCTAAAGCCTTGCAAACGATAGTTAACACAAATGTTTGGATTGGAAATAATCCTAGATGACCAATCATACGACGTGGAACCATCTACAAACCCCCAGGTGAGGATTCGAACGTCGAACCACTAGCAAAAAGCAGGCCCCACATTTTAGTGGATTCAGTTTAATTTAATACATATCAAGTGAAAAAATTTCAGATACATCAAGCTTTATATTACACTAGATTCATTGGTGTTACTCTAGCCGTGGGCCCCACCTTGATGTATATATTATATATGTATGCCATCTGTCAAAATTTTTAGGCCATTTTAGAGGGTGGTTCCAAAACGAAGCAAATTCCATATTAAGTGCACTATATAGTAGGATTTGAATCCCCACCTCCAATCTCTGTCCTTATTTACAGGTCGGATGGCAAATAAAAATTATGATGGCCCTGGAAAATTTTTAATGGTGGACATTCACTGACCAATTTTTCCTATGATGTGCTCAGCTTGAAAGGTGGATGTGCTTATTTTTTTTAGCCATGCCGTAAAATGAACTGAAAAAATGGACTTAAAAAACCGGTGGATGGCATGAACATAAACATTAAGGTGGACCGACCATTAGGAAAAAGAACAAACGTCACGAGTGCATCTAGCATCATACACGATCCAAGTATTAAAAAAAGAACTCTTTTTGCAACTTTCTCACAAATGCCAATGTGTGCAGTTTTTTGAGCAGAACAAAGAGAGAAGGGAAAAGAGATGCCTTAAAAGCAGCAAAACAAAGAAGAAGAGGGAAAAAACAAAAACAAAAAAAAAAAAGAGAGAGAACTAAGAAGACGTTATAGCCAAAGCAACCGCAACAGCATGGTGCAACCAAGAAGAAGAAAAAAAGAGGTACATACAAAAAAGAAATTTCATTTACTTATAGGTTTATTGTGCATAATAGCCGTTGGAGAGTGTTAAGGAACCATAACGGGTTGTTTTTACACCATCTCCATTTCAGACTGTATCGCATAGCGATTAATATGTAACGGATTTGGCACACCTCGGCACTAACCGACTTTGACTCTCAATATTCTCAATATAGTGGGCCAAGGTCAGAATCCCTCTCCCAATAACCCATATCTTAACCATTTAGATCAATTAATAATTATAAAAATAAAGTGCCAACCATTTCTTCCACTAACTTATGGTGTTGGGCCTATGACCATTTTGTTGGGAGAGATTTATCTCGGACATTGATCCACATAAATGGTGAGCCCCACCATGAAGATCCTCAACTGGTAGGCTGTGCTGTTGAAATCAATGGATGGCCCATGGTCAGACTTAGCATACACGTTAGGCCCTTGTAACGAGTGGATAAGCCTAATTTTCAAGATAGGTGATCCTCATGGAGATTGAAGAGCCCCACTGATTACATGGTTCAGAGATCTAACTTGTTGATGTGATGGGCCTCACCCAAAATGGCAATGCAATAAAAATTCCCCAAATGGAAAGATTGAAACTCTGGAGTTGCAGGCCTTTTGTTGAATGGACGGCTACACTGTTTACATTCTGAATTGTCTATTTGTCAGGTCACCTATTGAATGGTTGGGATTTTACCATTTATAATATTTTTGGTGCATTCTCCATCCAAAGAGAGGACTCTGATGACAATGGTTTAAATTAGTGAATGATGGTACTTACCTGCTGTATGGTTTTACAAAAACATCCAAACCCAAAAATATTATGCTGAGTCCTATTAATTTCCATTTTTTTTAACCAACCGAGTTGGTTTAATCTTACACAATGTATGATATCTCTATAGAAAAAAGTTTGCACTGCTTCTATTTTGACTCAGGATGAACAACCATTTCATGGCATCATCTCACAATATAGACCAATTACCACCTTTTAATGAGTCGGATGGTAATTTTTTTACTTCTTAGAGGTCTCACCATCCAAGCATATATGGTCCGATGGATGGTCAAATAGTAGAAAATTATACATCCTATGGTGGACCAACTGTTTGGACCATTTTCAGTTGTGTACTGCCCATCACATAAAAGGTCTCACTCTACATCTTGATGCATGGGTGTGATACATTGAAAATTGTAAAGCTGACTATTGTTAAATTTGATTGTTTGAAGGCCACGTAATCTTATGGTTGTCACACAAATGTGCCGGATTGGATCAAATAGTCACATGTAAAATGATATATGACATTGATTTGTGGTCGAGTTGTTTGATTGTTAGGTTCAAAGTAAACGATGGCATGAAATTACTGTTGAATACATGGTTAGAATAGAGGAAAACAATATTCATACATAGCATTGCACTAAGTATCTCAATATGCATAATGGTCATCTCAATATGCATAATGGTCGCCACCCAATAATAGTAAACAAGAATTTTAAGTGCATTTCATAATAGGCATTTCAAAATCAATTTATAACATGCTTCTATATTTTGGCCAACAATCTTTAAATGTTCCAAGACAATGTGCCCAACTAGTACTAATTCATACATTCACATCATGCTCATTTTAAAGGGTTAATAATATCTCTATTTATTTAATGCAGGATTATTTGTGAATGTAAATATTTGGAATGGGTGGTATAGGAAAAGGTAAGTAAATATTTTCTAAATATAATTTATGTTTGATAAGTTATTTGATACCGTTTGACTAACACTACCATAGCCGCATTTAAACAACAACCGAAGCTTTGAATGATTAGTTAATTACGTTAGTTTATTTTTTAAATCCTTTCACGGTACTATAAATGTCATATCCCTCTCTCTTACAACCTTAGAAAGGTCTGAAACTCCACCGATTCTTACAAAGCTGCGCTCAAATATCAACAATGCCGAGAGTCCAGATCTTCATCGACATTACTTTATCAGGTAAGAATAGTAGAGATGAATTCGAATTTAATAATATATATATATATATATATATATATTATAATAATCTATTTTTATTTTATTTTATTTACAGATTTCTTGAACGTTGGCTTTACAGCCATCTCCCTAACTGCAGCAGTGATAACAATTCTAGATGAACAGCATCCCCATAAAAGTAGGGCGTTTATAGTGTTAATCGTCATACTCACGTATGGCTATTTTTGTTATTTTGTTTACCTGTATCTTAAACTTCTGAAACTACGCTACACAACTTCTCACGCTCCTAACCCTCCCCAGCCAGATGCGGAAGGCGCTACGTCTCTCCCATCACAAGACGCTGAACCGTCGGTTCTTCAGCCAAATCCGGTTCCGATTGTTCAGCGACACGGTGATGATGGTGCTCCTGCTCGGGATGATGGTGCTTCTACTCTGGCGGTTCCTGTTGGTGAAATCATAATAGATGTCAAGAACGAATGAACGGTTTGAATGGGGCTTGTGTTTCCTTGAGTTTGATAGTTTTTATTTTATTAGTTTAATAGTTTTTATTTTATTAGGTGTGTTTGATATGTTTAATAGAATTTTATTTTGATATTAGTTGTGAGTTCCTCTCCTATCGTTGTGATATTATATTTGATATTGGGCTTGTGTTTCCATCGCTCTATCTCTCTCTCTGCACTTTTTTATTTTTTATTTTTTTTGTTAGCTTGTTAGTACACCCACTGTCAGATCACATTTCTCTTTCTTGTTTCTATGAAGAAGGGTGTAAAACAGAAAGTGGAAGGATAAGGGTATTAAAACGGAGCTCCTTATTCTTTTTAAGCTTTCGATAGGCCGCTTTGATTAAAAATATACTACTAGTTCAGTAGCAGGTGACGGAGGAAACAGAGAGGGGGTAACGGAACGTGTTGGCGTAATGGAAGGAGAGGCTGCTACCGTTAGATAGGGCCTTTCCGTCGTTGACAAGGCAGTCGTTGTAGCGGAGGCGTTTGAAGATGGTGGGGTTGATCATGCGCGCAGAGCTGAATCAGCCACAGCTGAGGTGGATGCCTGAGATCACCCGATCACGCAAACGTTGAGAATCTCGACCGTATACGTCGGAATGTCGTTGGGGAGTGGAGTCGTGGAACCCTGGTACACCCGGATGTTGTCCTTAGAGTACCTCCCTCCATCCTGTTCGTCTCTTCTGCCGCTGCTCCCCACGCGTCCCCCACGTACGACGTACAAGATGCCAGACAGATAATAGAAGAATGGAAAGAAAAAAGAAAAAATGACAATACGAAGAGATTAGAAAGTTTTCATAAAAGAAAAGACAAACAAGCACTCGTCTAACCCCGGCTGCAGAATGTCAGCCGTCCAGGACAAAAACTTGCTTTTTCGCATAGTACTATCCCAAAGCGACGCAATGATGCGACTAGAAAGTAGAGGCGTGCTTTTGCTTTTTCTTTTGTTTAATCTTCTTTCACTAATTTTCTTTTCTAACCTACTTTTACGTCGTGGGAGAGCCTCACGTGCCTTGGACACCAGGCGTTTCTGATCTGTGATGAATGGAGTAGATTTCTCCTATTGGTGGAGAAGTATTTAACCCATCCATTACAATTGTGTAAAGGGCAGACAAAAAAGTTGTGTTCATTTTTGGCTCTGTCGACTGGCAGGATCTGGTAGCTACACGTTGGGCCCACATGCTTAGTGGCTCGATGAACCGTACACGGTTTGGACACTACGCTACACTAGGCCTAGTGAAGAGAAAGTTTTCAATGGTTTGCATCCAACCCCATAAACCAAAGGCTTAGATGGTCACTGACGCACGAGTTTCGGAAAACAGAAGGTCCATTGTAGTACAAATTATATGAACGGTTCAAATCATAAGACAGCTCATCACATGGCCCATAGTGGCCGGCGATTAATGCTACACCTAAGGCATTAAGAGGCAAAACGAACAAAAGAAAGTGGAAAAAATAAAATAAAAAATCTTCCATCGTTTCCTACGGTGTGGCTCTCACCTGATTCTTGTAATTGCCCCCCTTCATCTAGGTTGGGCACATCTTATGGATGGTTTGGATTGTATATAAACATAATAGTGACTCAATAGTTTATCTAGAAGATTCTATTGGTTGGGCATCTGCACCCAGGTGTGGCCCACTGCTTTATGTGGCCGGATTTTGTTGCTCTGCTCAATGGATGGTGTGGATCTCTGGAAGAAATCATGGATGGCTCACTTTGTACATTTTCCTTCCCCAAAAACTTATTGTAGCGAGAATGTTACCACTGGCGGTAGTAACAACCTTCCACGATGATACGTTAAGGGGGCGTTTGGCACATGGTAGTAACAACTTTCCTCCATCAACAAAGTTAATTTCATAAACTACCGCTTCGGGAACATGACCAACTGCTCCAAATACAGGACAAGACATGGTTAAGAGTAAGAAAATATTCATGGTTTATGGACCACACTACACGTCCTGTGCAGCTGGGCCATCTAAGAGTGCATTAAAAGAGAGACGGACGTACCATGCCACGTGTACAGAGTTTTATGGTTGGGGACATTTTTGACTTTTTGCCCCCAAATCATATTCTGATCTCAGCTATGCATATCCCACCGACTCCCTTATTTGTACGGTCAAAGCAGCGTACAGAGATACAAAATCAAATTTCGAGCGGGAGAGAGAAAAAAATTGCTTCTCTTTACCGTCTCTGATATGGCAGTCCGCTGCGTTCGGAGCTCCGGTGCTCTCTCAAAAATCCTTAGAAACCGTTGCTTTTTTTTTTTCTTTATTTCTCTATCGTAGAAATCTCCTATATCCGAAGCTTCGCGAAAACGTTATAAAATTTTTTTTTAAAAAAAACAAAAACTATATAAGAAAAGAATGTTTTTTTGAAAAACAAAAACCAGATAAGACAAGATGCGTGCCGTAAAAAGCACTGTCGGGACAGTCGGCACTGGGATTCTAAGTGGGGTCTACATGATGTTTGTTAGAAATCCACACTGTCCATCCATTCTGCGATTACAATCACGACAAATTCACATAAATACCATCATTCTTGGATTTGATTCTTTCGGACGGTCCAGGTTGGTCAGTTGAAGCTCAAAGGACCGTAAAAGAAAGGGTGTAAATGCGTTTATGAAGTAGATTTCGAAAAATCCTCTAACATAGTTTTCTGGCGAAAACGAAATATCGCACGATAGGAATTTAATCTGTTCCAGGACTCTTAGTGGTGCATCTCAAAACTTTGAGAAACGAACGGCTCAAACAGGTTTGGAATCAAAATAATTTCTAACAAACTTTAACGACTTAATCCCTATCAACGGCTTATTCTTCTAGAGAATTCTTGCTATACAGGTGAGATGTTGACAGACAGATGGGATTACTTGAAAGGATGGCTGAGATTGAGAGCGTCCGTCCTCTCAAATCAGATTTGATCCTTCCGTTTTGGAAATGAGATGTGGCCCGCATTTGACATGATTCACGCTGATGTATCCGCGTGCACAAGCATGCGATCTGGTGTGAAATGTGTGGCCAAAGATCATATCAATAAGCTGGACTTTTATGAACGGTTTGGATCAAGTCACTGTGGACCACACTGATCACAGTGATCAAACACTGGGTCGGGTACTAAAAACAATTCTCGGTTTTCGAAAGGAAAACAAGACCCCAGCCCTTCGTTGGGTGTATGGTCAAACTCATACAAAGATCGGTCAACAAAGCGTATGTGCATATATAATTTTTAAAATTTTTTGTGGGGCCCATTATCAGTCGGAAGAGTGCTCAGGCCCACTTTATTATATGTTTATATATTTCAATATTAATATTAAAATATTTATAATAATAATAATATTTTTTTTAATTATTATTATTATTATATGTATATTTGTTTTATTTTATTTTTTATTTATCATGTGTTTTATAATTAAAACTCATGGTTGTCTATTAAAATTAATAATTCATAAATTAAAAGGTGTTTTATAGATATTATCAAATTAAATTATTTATTTTATTTTAAAATTTTGTTTCTTTTTATTTATATATATTATTTATGTATTATCTAAAGATCCATGGGTTCTGCTTTTGATCTAAACCATTCATCAGTTACGTCTGATTTTGTTTGCCATGTGTACAATTTTAGGATAAGTTACATGTCTAATGATTGAATTAACTCAAAATTAATTATCAATAGTCCTGAAGACTGTTTGGATGTAATCTAGTGGTTGAATTGGAAATAGATAATTTAAATTGAGTGATCAAGTGGTGAGTTACACAGTGAGAGTGTTGTGGACCGGATGAGCGGTGGATCCTGAAATTTAAGCATCAAAATAGCTTCTGTATAATTTGATTTAATTTGGTTTTTCTCTAAAAGCACGTGCCCATTTAACGAAGCAACATACATGGTCTATCTATAAAAGACCGGCTGAAAAAACAGATCTAATCACTTATATCTGGAAAAATAAAAATAAATGGACAATATAAATATACAAAAAAATCATCTAAGGTGGGCCCCACACTAACGGCCCTGGGCAACACTTAATCGACTCATATTGGTGATAGTTTTCACATTTGCAGACGCGCTGCCTGGACAGTGATATTGGATGCAAGTACGAAGATTCTAAAATGCCAGGGTATCAAATATCTCCTCTGCCAGCGTATAAACCGCACAATGCCAGAGTATCAAATATCTCCCTCCCACTGTACTCTATTAATTCGAATATGGACTTCTTCTTTTGCCACTGTTTTGTAGCAGTTCATGGGGCCTTTTATTATTCCACGGTGAGGTCCATCATATGAACGGATTGAATCATAAACACGACCCATATCCAACACCTAAAGTTCAAAGAAGATAAAGCATTACCTCCTGCTGGAGTGTATGTGAAGTTGTCGTGATGAACACACGTGAAAATCAGCCGGTCCCCTCATTTGGTAGGGGAATTATTTGTGTTGAATGTGGACAGTTGATATTTCAGTTTAAACTATCAATTCTCCCATGTAGAGGTGGCCCATCTGCTAATAGAAAACAGAAAATTTTAGTTTTTCTGTAATTTTATTGGAGAAGTTGTTGGGATTTTTGCACACGTGAAAATCACATAGAATGTGGACAATTGTATTTCAGTTTAGGATCCCAGTAGAGGTGGCCATCTGCTAATAGAAAACAGTCTTTTTGTAATTTTATTAGAGAAGTTGTTGGGATTTTTGGCCTGCGGAATCACATAGATGTAGATCTAGGATAGCAATCCAATAGCACACAAATTTAACGTGGAAAACCCTTGCGGGAAAAAACCACGGCACAAAGCGACAGATTTCCACTATGAAAATAAAAATTACAAAGAGAGAGGACTTACCCGATTCAAACAACCTCGAATTTCACCCTTGCTACACCCTTTGATTTCCCTAGAACCCCTTTAGGAAGCCTTAGAATACTTTTTCATCCCCTAGAAATACCCTAGGAACACCTATTTATAGTTTAGGCAACTTCCTTTCGCATCCTTATTGCGAAAGGACTCAAAATCCACGATCCGCACAAAATCGCGGAACGAATCTGTATAACCTACGACTAGCCGTAGCTCTCCTATAGCTCACCTACGACTGGTCGTAGACCTCGGAGAAAAACAGCACAATGTCGCTGTACTTTGAGTCGTGTCAGGACTCGTACCTATGACTGGTCAAGCGCCTCCCACGACCAGTCGTGGCTGTCCCACGACCGGTCGAATGACCTCAAAAACTTCAGATTAAAGATTTCTCTTAACAATCTCCACCAAGTCTTTAATCTTCAACCGTATAACTCCTTGACCTTTTCTCTTATCTCTGCATTACATCATAGCTTCTCGTGCACACTTTATTCTTCTTTTCTACCATCGCCAAGCCTAAAGAAGTTATACAGAACTTGAACTTCTCTGCAGGAATATTCTTGTTGATCATGTCTGCCGGATCTAAATCTACATGCCCAACCACCTTTGCTCCTGTCTTCCCAAAAGAAAGAAAGACGTAGTCTTCTTACCATCTCACCGCTACTCAATATTGCTTGCTGAGGTACTTGCTCACAACACTGATAACCTGTGAAATAACCGGTCTGATCCAGACCATGGCATACACTGTCAACCGCATTCGAATAAGGCTCATGAGATATCCTGCTTTTCCTCATCTGTTTTAGGACATATCTTGAGAAAAACTTGAGGAAAGATGCGTAGGGAACGCTCTCCAGCTTTACTTGGCCCATCACATACTTGATCAATACCTACACACAAGGTATTCCTCCTGTGATTACCAAAGCATACTCCTCTTTCAGTCTCAATGCTGAGAACCATCTTTGCAGCCCCATAATCCTTCATCCTAAATGTCCCACTTAACCGAGTCTTCAGTACACTGATTTTAGACATGTCATAATTGGCGATCTACATGTCATCAATTCCTGACTCACCATGAAGGAATCAAACCACTGTCTAGGCGACAGGTCGAACCACGACCTCCTGCAAAGTCTTTTCTCAGCCCCTTTAACTTCGAACCGTTCTGATTGCTTCATGTAGATCTATTCTTCACTTTCCCTTACAGAAGTGCAGACTCCACATCCATCCTTTCAGCTCAAGATCACATTGGCCAACCAGCACCAATCACGGATCTAATAGACACATGCTATACCGTTGGTGTGAATTTCTCTGAGAAGCCAATCCATTCTCTCTGAGCATAACCTTTCGCTACCAACCTCGCCCTGTATCTATACTATATCCTCTTAAAGATCCACCTGCATCCAACCGCTCTCTGGTTCACTGGAAGCTCCACCTGCTCTCATATGTCGGTCTGGTACAACGAATCCATTACATCGCCCATAGTCACCTTCCACTTCTCAGCACCAGGCTCACCTAGAGCCATCTGAATAGAAAATGAATCCTCATGCGATATTGGAGTCGTCCATGTACCTCGCCGCTCTCCTGCGATCATGCCGTGTGATTATTCTCACAAGTGGCTGCTCCACCTGCTCTGTATCCATGTCCACACATCTCAGCCTTCCTGCCCTTCTCGCTCATGTGGCCATGCCCAACATGCCACACACGTACAAAGGTGGAATCCACTACATTCACTGCAGCTCCACCTTTTGAAGTGCTCCCGATCAACTTGTACAAGTTACCGAGTCGTTGTGCTTTCATGATTACACATGCCCCCTAAGATACTTTAAGAGCACCATCAATACATGTGTACTTGCATCCTTTTGCCTCAAACACACCAAGAGAAATCAGATTCTACTTCAAATCAGGAACGTGTCTGACATCAGTCAGGGTACGCTCCACTCCATCAAACATCCTAATGCGCACTGTACCAACAGCCACAACATTACAGGAAAAGCCATTACCCATAAACACTTGTCCACTATCGCACTCCCTGTAACTGACGAACCAACTCCGATGAGGAGTCATGTGAAAAGATGCCCCTATGTCTAGCATCCACTCGTTCTTACGATCATCGTATGGCCGCCTGATAGTAAACACAGATAAATCATCACCATCACATCCACTCGATCCATCTGACGTGGCAACATTGACCTCCCTGTACGAAGCCTCAAAATCTTCTCTCTTCGATTTAGAATTTTCACAATTCTTCTTCACATGTCCTTCCTTCCCACAATTCCTGCACTTTACCTTTCCTTTGCCCTTGCCATTGGACTTGGATCTATAACCTGAAAAACCTATACCTTGTTCAAAATTCCTACCCATTGTAAACAGTGCATCGGAAGATGTTCCCATGTCGTCGTTTAGCTTTCTCATAGCCTCCCTTGAAGGGCTGAGATAACGGTGTCAACACTCAGGATTTTATTCGTGCTGCACATAATGTCCTTGAATGACTCATACGAAGCCGGAAGAGAATTCAGCAACAAACATGTTTGTTCTTCATCTTTCATCACTTCTTCCATATTCAGTAATTTACAAATTAATTTATTAAAATTGCTGATGTGAGCCTCTAGATCTCCACCCTCTACCATCTTCAAGTTATACCACTGCCGCTTCAAGTGTAGGTGATTTTCAGAGGATTCTTTCACATAGACATCCTCTAACTTCACCCATAACTTAGCCGCAGTTTTCTCTCTCATGACATTGTAGAGAACCTCATCCATGAGACATAAACGGATCGATGATAATGCATTCTTATCAAGAGTATTCAAATCACCATCAGTCATAGTAGACTTTCGCTTCTCAAGAGCACCATCTTCGCCTTGCTTAATTAAGGAACTCATCATCTTGATCTTCCATAACTCAAAAATATTTTTTTTTTCCTGAGTACTTCTCAATATCATACCTAGCGCTTGCCATTATTACTAATCCCTCAGATTTAGATCTGTGCCTAACGATTGCTTTGATATCATTGGGATTTTTGGCCTGCGAAATCACACAGATCTAGATATAGGATAGCAATCCAATAGCACCAAGCATACAAGAGAATACACAAATTTAACTTGGAAAACCCTTGTGGGAAAAAATCACGGTATAAAGTGACAGATCTCCACTATGAAAATAGAAATTACAAAGAGAGATGACTTACCCGATTCGAACAACCTCAAATCTCACTCTTGCTACACCCTTTGATTTCCCTAGAACCCCTTTAGGAAGCCTTAGAATACTTTCTCATCCCCTAGAAATACCCTAGGAACACCTATTTATAGTTTAGGCAACTTCCTTCCGCATCCTTGTTGCGAAAGGACTCAAAATCCGCTATCCGCACAAAATCGCGGAATGAATCTACGTAACCTACGACTAGTCGTAGCTTTCCTATGACTGGTTATACTACGACTGGTCGTAGCTCACCTACGACTGGTCGTAGACCTCGAAGAAAAACAGCACAATGTCGTTGTACTTCGAGTCGTGTCAGGACTCGTACCTACGACTGGTCGAGCGCCTCCCACAACCAGTCGTGGCTGTCCCACGACCGGTCGAACGACCTCAAAAACTTTAGATTAAAGACTTCTCTTAACAGAAGTGACCGTGATTCCGTGAGGATTGCTACATTTAAGGTTTCACGTGTTTCGTACTGATAGAGTGTCCGTATGGGCAGGGCTTCCCATTGAGGTTTTTGATAAAATCCTGGCCCCACCATTTGGTGGGACACATGTCAGATATCCAAACCATTTACCAGGTAGTGGTCACCGTGAAAATGCCCTGAATGGAAAATGAGTTGATTATGCATATCACAAAAACTGAGGAAGGAACACATGCCCTGGCACCTGGCCAATTAATACTAACACGTGTGTCCCATTGTTAACGTGGCATGGGTAGCCCCGGAAAAACGTGTATGCTTGCCTATGAAAATAGATACAATCATCGATGGCTAATATTCAACACTCGTGTGTGCATGGCTGGTTGGATGAGTGGACCATCGTGGCTTTTTGGGACTGGTGATGTTTAGTTAGCACCCTCTGATTTCTTGGTTGCAACTTACTAACAGTAGGTTCTGCAATTAATTTGCCAAGTGTACAGTGGAAGCGGATTGCGTACGGAGTAAACTCTGTGGGGTTCACCATGATCTATGTATTTTATCCACTCCGTCCATCTATTTTATTAGATAATTTTATGGCATGGGTCCAAAATTGAAGGATACCCAAGGATCAAATGCAACACACCACATAAAATAGTGTGAATTGAACTTATACCGTTGCAAAATTCTTGAGTGTCCCAGAATTTTTGTATTAAGCTATTATTTGTTGTTTTTTTTTTTTTTTTTACCTTCATCCATGTCTTTGTGATATTAATAACAGCTTGGATGACAAATAGACATCACTGTAGGGCCTAGGAAGGTTTCAACGGTGGAAATCATTATTCCCACTGTTTCCTGTGGAATGATCCACTTGAGAGTTGGATATGCTTACGCCTTAAATGAGCTGAAAAAACATATGAACGGTGTGGATAAATCACTTATTTTCACGGTGGGCCCAACTGAGTTTAATCAGTACGATAAGAGCGTACTGAGTTACTCAGTACGCAATCCAATCCAATTCCGTGTACAATTTCTTAGCGCCTGCATATAGGGAGCGGATTGGCTGTTGTACCACACACCAGCTATATAGGTGTTGTAGGTACGTGTCTTGATGGTCCTCCAGCTCTCAGTTTTATTTATTATATCTAAACCGTTCATATATTTTAGAGATCATTTTAGAGTATTAACCAAAAAATGAATCATATCCAAAGATCATTTCGACCACACCACAAATAGCAGCGGAGATAATGATCTTCACCGTTAAATAATTTGTAGGGCCCACCATAACATTTATTTTCCATCAAATATGCTCATAAGGTCACAAATACCTTAATTAAGAGAAAAAAAAAACAAATTTCATATTGATCCAAAACTTCTGTGACCGCAAAAAGGGTTTCAATATGGTAGACGTTCAATCCCCGGTTGTTTTTTGCAGTGTGGTCCAATTTATAGATAGTTCTTACTTATTTTTAGTCTCAAGCCTTAAAACAGGAAGAGGATTGCGTACTGAGTAACTCAGTATGCTTATCGTACTGAGTAAACTCTGTGGGCCCCACTGTCATTCATGCATTGTATCCACTCTGTCCATCTCTTTTACCACATAATTTTAGAGCTTTATTCCAAAAATGGAGCATATCTATATCTTAAGTGGACCACACCACTAGAAACAGTGTGAATTGAACATCTACCGTTGAAAAATTCTTGGGGCCAACCAAAGTTTTAGATGAAGCTGATATTTGTGTTTTCCTTTCATCTATGTCTTTCTGATATTATGAATAGATTGAATGACAAATAAGCATCACTGGGGGCCTTAGAAAGTTTTCAGCGGTGGAAATAAATGTTTCCACTTTTTTCCTGTGGTATGGTCCACTTGAGCTTTGTACATGTATCAATTTTGGGTTGAACCCCTAAAATTATTTGGAAAAATGAATAGACGGCATGGATAAACTACATGCATTCACGGTAAGCCCAACAGAGTTTACTCAGTACGATAAGAGCGTACTGGGTTACCGATTTCCTTAAAACAAGCTTGCCAAATGGATGTGCGGTTTGGATATAACACATGTCATAATCAGATCAAACCCACATAGTGTAAGTAAGGTGGAAAATGAAACATCCAGGATCGATGGAAAATGAAAATCACAGTGGGTCACAGACAGGTTTCAATGATGAGGGTAATTATCATCGTTACTTCTCGGGATTCATTACACTTTAGCATTAGATCTTAATCATTTTTGGGCTTATAAGTTAAAATTATATGGAAAAATGGATGAACGGTGTGGTCGGCCCCTCAGAGCCTCAGTTTTTTAGTTGCTCGGGTCAGTACCCGATCCGCGTGTCTATTGACCAACACCCCTTCTCCTGAAAAAGCCTGTAAGTTGTAACCTGTCTCACCCTTCTACTGAAACAAATCTATGACCTGCCTCACCAACGCCCCTTTGTACCTTCTAATTACTGCACTACCTTTTCCATAGGCGCTCTCGACAAAACGTAATATTGCCCGTTTACGCTCTACCCTCTATTAAAACAACCAGTGGGCCCACCATGTTGTTGTTTAAAAATTTCTGTCCACATATGAAAACCATTCAGTATCGTACATCCCAAGATCAACAGAATAGAAAGTTAGGTTGCGTCCCAACAATGGGAAAAATTTGTTTTCACTTCATATCTGCAAGATGCACGTGATTAATGGGTTTGATGTAATAAACACACCGTGGTAAGTCCACACACAAACAAACCGCTGGCATTCCATCATATTTTTTAACCTGCCGTGTGGTCCACCTTAAATATGGATCTACGAGATTATTAGGAACCTGATGGATGAAGTGGACTTTGCCTATGCAACGTGGGTCCTTATTTAACTCGTGCATTCCTAAAAACGACTAGACTTATGATAGATTAAAGAAACTAGACTCACGATAGATTAAAGAAACGATATGGGTATACTACGTTTTTTTTCTTTCCACATTCTCAAACGCAATTCAATTTATGGAAAAGAAAAAAAAAAAAAAAAATCTATTTTTCCAAATACAGTGTATAACAAGCTTAAGTAATAAAAATTCGTCATTTGGATTGGATTTTTCTATTCTTGGTGGATTAATTGAAGAAAATCAAATGAGTAATTCAGCTATGAATGGGTAGTACTGCTCCAATAAGATGCTTTTGTTCCTATAACCAAGGTCTTAAAAGGTGTCATAACAATTGTTATAATGGGAACAGGAATCCTACATTGTTTTATGTAATGCTGGTAATATTTTCTCAATAACAGCCATTATATATTAGAACAATGGCTGTAATTAACAGAATTTTATTTTTTTTTTAAGTATAACAGTGCTGCTTATGGAATATAAGGCTGTTTTACAAAGGAAAAAAAAAAAAAAAAAACATATATAGCTGTTATTTTCACGCGGGCCCAATCATAACTGCTTTTGAACCATTGATTTCAACATCTAATTCACCTTCAACAAACACAATCTGTATCATTCAAAAGAAAGAAGAGATATATGAAAGGAAAAATGTCATAAAATCTTATCATTTCCCACAAAGGAACTCTCTTATGTGTGCTCCACCCGTGCTAACATGACAGAAGTGTGCAGGATCTAGGCTGTTCATCAAACAGGTCTAATGGTAAGTGGGCCCGGGCCCAAAAATCTAACAGGTCTACTTATCATGTGGAGCACACATCCATCCCTGTTAACTATCCATTTATGCATATCCATACCCCCAGCTGACAGGTAGACCAACCTCACTTCTGGGATAGTGCATTTCGTCACGGGTCCCTCCTGATGAATGGCTCTAGGCCCAATTTCACATGTGTGTCATTTTGGCAGATTTGAGCACTACTATTTAGTGCTTGAAAATCCATGGTTGAGGCAAACAGAAGATTGAAAAAATAAAATTGATAATAACTACTTGGAAATGTGAATCCCAGATTTGAAAAAAAGGAATTTCCATTAAGTAATTACTGATCAGATGGTTAGGATTGTTTGTTCGTCCATGCACCAAGCCACATCCACTGTAACCTATCTATTGTGGGCCTCATGATTTGGACGGTCTGATTTGAGTTTCATACAAACCACGTGTACTTTATCACGTGGGAGTAGATTAGGTGTCGCCATCAGATTATGAGAGTGCCATTTAACCCATCCATCAAATACCTTTTTAGGCCTAAATCCTAAAATCTAAAGAGATCCATAACTCAAGTAGTCAACAAAAACTGAACTGTTTAAAACATGAGTATCATTTTAAATTTTATTATGATTAAAAAAAATACCACTTATCTTATTATGTAATTAGTAGATTGATGGACACTTATTAGATGGTTAAAAGTGAAAATATCCAATAGTGTCCATGAATGAGAGGTTAGGATTTAATGATTAAACCATTTTAGGATTGTGACTACTTCCACAATTGATTTATTCTAATTTGAATTAGTATTTGACATTTGTATAATCTTTAAGTACACGTGTAGCAAGCATCATGCTTCGCCAGAGTATCAAATGACTAAGCTTCACTTACCCTTACTTGTCTAGTTGTCTCCCCCTTCCCTCTTTCTTGCTATATAAACCCCTCACTCTCCCCTCATTCTCTCACCACTCCAGCTCTCTCTGAAAGTCCCATGTCTATTCTTGCCTCTTTCTCCCTTAAATCTTCTCATGTCTATTCTTGCCACTTTCTCCCTTAATTCTCACTGCCATATCCAAGAAGCATGTTCAGAAAATCTTAGGTTAAAGAACAAAAGGAAGGAATAAAGATTTTATGTATATTGGAACTTTTTTTTTTCCTTATTAACTAAACAAAGCTAGGTTGGCTGATTTTTTATTTTTTATTTTTCTAAAATATAGCATGTGGGATTTGGTTTATGTGATCTTTTAATGATACATGTGCATGACCGGCCCATCGAGACTCTTTAGAAAGAGATGGCCAACATAGAATGATTGAGGTGTAGGATGATTTTTTATTTTTATTTTTTAAAATCCAATAATAATTGTGAGGCTCTTTTTTTCTATTTTCGAAGAACTTTCTACATGCATTGTGAAAGCTCCTATATTTGAAGTTGATTTGCATTTTAGAATGTTGTCTACCATTTTGATTTTGGTGATTTCCTTTTTATAGAGTGGCAGCTCTGATTTTATATTTTTTTTCTCTTATGGAATTGAAAATAGATTGTTTTAACATGATTTGCGTTTCGGTGAGAATATGCATGGAATTGAACTTGGCTTGATTTCACATGGCAAGTTTCTTATTGAGATGTGTATGGAATCAAACTATACTTGTTTTGACTTGCTTTATATATATATATATATATATATATATATATATATATATATATATATATATATATATATATATATATATAGACACACACACACACACGAAATATGCATGGAATTGATAATTTAGACAGTACATAAATGATTTAGCCTTAAATTAAATTTGAATGAATATTGTCATTGATTTAGGGGCCACTCAAATGCTCAAAAAACATGAACCATAAATTCATGCAAGCTATGATACTTATTTTACTAATGCGGAACCTTGACTATTTGACTTCATTTTTGGCAATGAATTTTTGAAAAAAATAAAATTAAATTCGGATAGATATTGTCGATGATTTGGGACTAATTTTAAAGACTACTCAATACTCCAAGTTATCCTCAAATTTATGTAATCTATTGACACTCATTTCACTAATGTAATTGACCCTATATCAATGGACTTTTATTGGATAGTGAAGAATAAAAAATATCCAATGATCCCAATTTATGCTTATTTTATTATCTTACCATCGGATTGTTTGACATTTATTAGACAATGAAGAATTAAAAATATTTAATTACAATAAGCAAGTGTCCATAAATTAATGGTTAACATATCCTCACATCGTTTTTATTTTTGAATTTTGAATTTTGACTTAGCAAAAGCAGGCCCCACATTTTAATGGATTCAGTTGTAATTTAATACATATAAGTGAACAAATTTCATATAAATAAAGCTTTATACTACACTAGACTCATTGGTGTTACTCTCGCCATGGGCCCCACCTTGATGTATATATTATATATCTCTGACGTTTGTCAGTTTTTTTAGGTCATTTTAGAGGGTGGTCCCAAAACGAAGCAAATTCCATATTATGGGCACTATATAGTAGGTGTTAAACGTCCACATCCAATCTTTGTCCTTATTTATAGGTTGGATGGAAAATAAAAATTATAGTGGCCTTGGAAAGTTTTTAATGGTGGAAATTCAATGACCACTTTTTCCTATGATGTGGTCCACTTGAAATTGGATCTGCTTTTTTTTTTTTGCCATGCCCTAAAATGAACTGAAAAAATAGACTGAAAAAACTGGTGGATGACATGAACATAAACATTAAGGTGGTCCGACCATCAGGAAAAACCACAAACGTCTCAATTGCATCTAGCGTCATACGTTATCTGAGTATTAAAAAAGAACTCTTTTTACAACTTTCTCACAAATGCCAATGCGTGCAGATTGTTTGGAGCGGAAAGAAGAGAGACCGGAAAAGAGTGGATTTAAAAGCAGCACAACAAAAAAGAAGAGGGGAAAAAGAGATAGAACTGAGAAGGCACTATAGCCAAAGAAAAAGAAAAGTAACAGACTAAGCATGGCGCACCGGAAGAAGAAGAAAAAAAGAGGTACATACAATTTTTATTTCATTTACTTCTAGGGTTATCATGCATAATAGCCGTTGGAGACTTACGAACCGTAATGGGTCGTTTTTACACCATCTTCATTTCAGACCTTATCACATAACGGCTAATATGTAACCGATTCCGCACACCATGGAGCTAACTAACTCAACTCTCAATATTCTCAATATAGTTGGCCAAGATCAAAATCCCTCTCCCAATAACCCATCTTAACCATTTAGGTCAATTAGTAATTATAAAAATAAAGTGTCAACCTTTTTTCCCACTAACTCAGTGGTTGGGCCTATGACCATTTTGTTGGGAGATATTTATCTTCGGACATCAGATCCACGTAAATGGTGGGCCCCTCCATGAAGATCCTCAACTGGTAGGCTGTGGTGTTGAAATCAATGTATGGCCCATGGTCAGACTCAGCATACACGTTTGGCCCTTGTAATGAGTGGATCAACCTAATTTTCAAGATAGGTGATCCTCATTGAGATTGAAGAGCCCCATTGATTACATGGTTCAGAGATCTGACCTGTTGATATGATGGGCCTCACCCTAGATGGCAATGCACTAAAAATTCTCCAAATGGGAAGATTGAAACTCTGGAGTGGTAGGCTTTTTGTTGAATGAACTGCTACACTTTTTACATTCCGAATTGTCACCTATTGAATGGTTGTGATTTTACCATTTATAATATTTTTGGTGCATCCTCCATCCAAAGAGAGGCCTCTGATGACAATGGTTTAAATTAGGGAATGATGGTACTCATCTGCTATATGGTTTTACAAAAACATCCAAAACCTAAAATATTTTGCTGAGTCCTAATAATTTCCATTTTTTTAACCCACTGAATTGGTTTAATCTTACACAATGTATGATATCTCTATAGAAAAAAAGTTTGCACTGCTTCTATTTTGACTTAGGATGAACAACCCTTTCATGGCATCATCTCACAATCTAGACCAATTACCACCTTTTAATGAGTCTGTTGGTAATTTTTTTACTTCTTAGAGGTCTCATCATCCAAGCATATATGGTCCGATGGATAGTCGTATAGTAGAAAATCATACATCTTATGGGGGACTGACTGTTTGGACCATTTTCAGTTGTGTCCTGCCCATCACATAAAAGGTCTCACTCTACATCTTGATGCATGGGTGTGATACATTGAAAATTGTAAAGCTAACTATTGTTAAATTTGATTGTTTGAAGGCCACATAATCTATGGATGTCACACAAATGTGCCGGATTGGATCAAATAGTCACATGTAAAATGATATATGACATTGATTTGTGGTCGAGTTGTTTGATTGTTAGGTTCAAAGTAAGGATGGCATGAAATTACTGATGAATACATGGTTAAAACACACCAAAACAATATTTGTACATAACATTGCACTGAGAATCTCAACATGCATTATGGTCGCTGCACAATAATAGTAAACAAGAATTTTAAGTGCATTTCATAATAATCATTTCAAAATCAATGTATGAAATGCTTCTATATTTTGGCCAATAATCTGTAAATGTTCCGAGACAATGAGCCTATCTTGTACTGATTCATACATTCACATTATGCTCATTTTAAAGGGTTAATAATATCTCTATTTATTTAATGCAGGATTATTTAGGAATGTAAATATTTGGAATGGGTGGTATAGGAAAAGGTCAGTAAATATTTTCTAAATATAATTTATGGTTGATTAATTGTTTGATACCACTTGATGCCTACATATGATGACTACATATGATGCCTAACATACACTTAAAAAAAAATAGGGATTTTTCAACTCGTCGGCATAACTTTTTGGCTATGGACCAAAAACCTCCTACTTATCTCATAATCCGCCCATATTTCAATAGTACAAAATTACCCTTTACGCACCTGCAATCTGCCTGTGGATTCACTGGCTCGCCATCCCCTGAAAAAACAAATGGTAAAGGTGGATTTCTCACAAACATACTATGGCCCTACAATATTTCAACATCGGTTACGACATTCAATACCAAATGTTCATGTTCATTTGGCCCACTTGTGCTCTGCATTCGCCTTAATTGTTTTATCACACACCCTAGAATGAGGTGTCAAAACAGATGGACTGTGTATTTGTCACAAATATTACTTTGGCCCACCAATGATCGAGCAACTCTCACCTCATGTACCTAATGTCTGCTACTATCACACTGATTGGCCTTAAGTGCTGTGAAAATCAAACCTTGACCGTACGTGGGGCTCACTTTTATGTTGTTAGAAATCCACCGTGTCCATCTGTTTTCTTAATTCATTTTAAGGTATGGGTCTAAATGTAAGGTAGATAAAAAGCTAAAAGTGGAGTGGATTTGTCACAAACATGATGTTGGGCTCACCTACGTCAAGCAACCGTTACCTGTGGACTTAAATGTCCACCAAACCTTTGAATCTCATGATGATTAACATTGATTGGGTAGCCAACCCATCTCCGACTATGCATGGTACCACGATTGATGGTTTTTTTGGAAATCCACCCGGTCCATCTGTTTTTTCAGCTCATTTTATGGCATGAACCTAAAATCGAAAAAGATCAGGAGCTGAAAATGAGTATTAGGATGGGCCAAAATCATCCATTTTGTGAGATCATTTTAGAACATGATATCTAAAATGATTCCTATCCAAAGCTTACGTGCATCACACCAAAAATAGAAGCAGTGACAATGATTTTCACCCTTAAAACATTCGTAAGGTACAAATATCATATTGATAGTGTTATTTCCACTTAGATAAACTGTAGGTACAAATATCATCTTGATGCAAAACATCCGTTGCCTCCACAAAGTTCTGATGGTGGGTGTTCAATCCCCGCTGTTATGGTGGGGCCTACCAATTTTTTAACGGTGAAAATCATTATCTCCACTGCTATTTATGGTGTGGTCCAGATGATCTTTGGATATGATTGGTTTTTTTATAATGCTCTGACATGATCTCTAAAAATAAATGAAGGGTGTAGATATAATAAACACATCACTGTGAGGCCCGAGGCCCATAAAACATTGATCTCCTTTGAACCATTCACACAACTTGGAGCTCGAGGAGCATCAGTGCTCGTCTTCGTGTGACACGTACCTACAGCAACTATATAGCTGGTGTGCGGTACACCAGCCAATCCACTTCCGATTTCTGAATGCCGATTGCGTACTGAATAACTCAGTACGCTCTTATGTACTGAGTAAACTCAGTTGGGCCAACTGTGAATGTATTTGTCTTATCATTTCAGTGGTTGAGCCTAAAATTGAGGTATATCCAAAGTTCAAGTGGACCATACCACATGAATCAGTGTGAATGATGATTTCCACCTTGAAACCTTTCTATGGCAAAAGTGATTTTTATTGTCATCCAACCTGTTCATAATATCAAAGAGATATGGATTAAGTGAAAACACAAATATCAGAATGATCTAAAACTTATGCAGCCCCCATGAAATTTTCAATGTTAGATGTTCAATTCACATTGTTTCCGGTGGTGTGGTCCATTTGAGGTTTGTATAGCCTTCATTTTTTATCCGACTACCTAAAATTATCTGCTAAAATGTATGACAGAGTGGATAAGATGAATAAATGACTGTGAGACCCGCAGAGTTTACTCTGTACGCAATCCACTTCCCATTGCCAACGTGTCGTATGCGATTTCACTGCATAATCCTGCATATCTTTTTACCTCCAAATAAATAATCTGCCAGCTTCTTCCTTTTTTTTTTTCCTTTTTTTTCAGACCGAACCCGAAAGGGTCTCTCTTCCCAAGCTCAGCAGCCGAAAGACCTAAAAAATATTGAGATGAGTGGGCCCACCTCACTTAAGACGGTAAGGCTTTTATTATCTATTTCAGGGCCTGTTTGATTTTTCCGTGTAAGTGCAAATACCGGGTAAATGACTAATTATGGCAGTTTCACCCGTTTGAAAATTTTTGGAAATTTTTTCCTTGGAAACTGGTTCAAAAGTGTTAGTTAATATTTTTAAACCTCATGATGATATATGTGTGACATATCTGTTCCGTCCATACATTTTACCACAACATTTTGAGATATGAGTCAAAAAATCATGTAAATCCAATACTCAAGTGGCCCACACCAAAAGAAACAGTAGCCTTTAGAAGTTTTTAACGGTAAATGTATGATTTACTTTTTTCCCTGGCGTGGTCCACTAGAGCTTTGGATATGCCTCATTTCTTGGCTCATGCCATAAATTCAGCTGGTGTAATGGACGAACGGTGTGGATTAGCGAAATGAATCACAATGGGACATTTGTAATATTCTCAATTTCCAGTGTTCAAAAAGTAGTTAGTCAAATCAAGCATGGTTGAAACGCTGCAAATGCGCTGGGAAATAATTATTACGCCCGTTTGCAGGTTTTTACCATTGTCCCGAAAATCTCCCGAAAATCAAACAGGCCCTTAGTTTCTGCCAAGTTTTAATAAGAAGTTTTACACATTTCGGAGCTCAGTAATGTCAAATGCCACCGTCTCCTCAATCATCCAGACTATCACCACCCGCACCAAAGGAGAGATTAAATGAATTTTCATAATTTTTTTGGGATCATAGACAGGGTAAAGCTGTGAATTATGGTAAGGGTAAAGCTGTGGCATTAGCAATACGGGGTGATAGAAAGGGTAGAGTTGTGGCCGTTGGTAAGGGTAAAGCTGTGGCACTATCAATACGAGATGAAAGAAAGGGTGGTATAAATGACTAGTGTTTTCTGAAGGATTTTCGTGTTAATGTCAGATTTGAAAAAAAAATATATATTTCCTGTCATGCATCTTAGTCTTGTGCTTTAATGCACAATCTTTCCTTTCCTTTTATAATCATTCTAGTGCGCTTTAATACAGCTCATCCATAGTGTGGGGGCTGTGGGGCTTACCTTGGAATATGGGGCTGGTTTATAAGATAAAAGTATTAATTCATGACATCTGCCCGTCCAACAGAATGCAATCCACATGCTGCACATTAAAGGCCTACCATTCGCAAAAGGAGGAAAAAGTGGATCTGGACGGTGGAGATTGAAAACCCAGCAGTCAAACAGCTATGAGGCCCACCGTAAGTTTGTGAGAAATCCACCCCTTCATCAGTTTGGTCGATGATATCAGGCATGAGTCCAAGGATGAGGCAGATCAAAATTTCAAGTAGGCCACATTGCGAAAACAGTGGATATTGACCGTCTCATTGTCGATATGCTCATGGGGCCACGAAAGTTTTGGATCAAGCTTCTATTTTATCGTTTTCAGTTAATCTCAGTGGGAATGACATTATGAACAGTTTGAATGACCTTATGGATGGTTTGGATGGCATATAAATACCACAGTGGATCCAAGAAGGTTTCAACTATAAGCATTGCCCTCTAACTGTTTCCTTCGGTGTGACCCACTTAAGATTTGGATTTACTTAATTTTTGGGCCCACACCCTAAAATGATCTACAGAAATGGGTGAATGGAGTGGATTTGTCACAAAAAATAATATGGTGGGCACACCTAGCCGAGAGTAAGTTGTGAGGATTTTCAACGAACGGTGAAAAGGGAAAGGAGGTCAATGGTCCAAAATGATCTTGACAAATAGATGAACAGTGTGGATATAATAAATACATTATTTTGAGGACCATGTATATTTTGAGGACCATGTAACTTTGATCACCTTTGAACCGTTCGTACAACTCGGAGCTCGAGGAGCATCAGCGGTCGTGTTTGCACGACACGTACCTACACGAGCTATATACAAGCTATATAGCTGGTGTACACCAGCTATCATTAGCTGACGATTCACCAACCGGGTGAGCCTCGCCATGTACGGGATGTGGTCCAATAGGCAGGCCTGTTGAACCATGTGGACCAAGTACGTACGACCCCGGAACAAGCCCACCTCGATGCATGAATTGTGTATACGCGCCGTTCATCTGTTTTTAAATCTTATTTTAGGCCATGGTCCCAAAACTGATGTGGATGCAAATTTCAGGTGGAACACATTACAGGAAACAGTGGTTATTGACCATTAAAAACTTTTATGGGCCACAAAAGTTTTGGATTAATCTGATGTTTGTTTGTTTGTTGGTTTGTTTTTTAACTTTCATTAATGTCTGCGTGACCTTATCAACAGGTTGGATGGTCAACAAACATCATGGTGGAAGGTAGGAAGTTTTTATGGTGAGCATTCAGTGACCACAGTTTCCTATAGTGTGGTCCAACTGAAATTTTTATCTGCTTCATTTTTGGGACTATATCCTAAAATAATTTAGAAAGGTAGATTGTGGGCGTGGATATACAAGGAATACATGGTGGGCCCTACTATCAGGATCTCACCCACATCGCTGGTTCTCAATAGCAGCCAAGTTGCTCTCGTACTATTGATTGATTGACGGTTCATATCTTAAATATTGAAAGCTTTTGGTCCACCTGATGAATTGCCTGCATATGGCACAAGTGTGGTCAGAGTAGCAATAGAGCCATGGTTATTGTTAACTGTTAATGCAACATACTATGCCGTTTTTGGGTATAGTTGCACCCGAGATTGATCATCCACACTTGAGCACGTGCAAAAATGAAATACTTATGTAAGATCTGAGCTTTCCATAAGGTTGGAAATAATGTTTAGATCTTCTGTCTAAAACATCATAAAGTTTGACTCTTCGGGTGGGCCACAACGTGCAGAGTATGGTGACAGTTTTTTTAGTTTTTGGTAGACATTCACCTATTTTCCCGTATGTTGTGGCCCACCTGAAGAGGAAATGGCTGATTTTTATGCCGGAAGAACTAAACAGGATTTCATGATGAAGAGCTCAATCTCACGTACTTATGACAATATGATACAAGTTCCCCAGTGTGGATGTGTACGGTTTTTACACGCGTATGAAATTAACAAACCTCTTGTGGATAATCCTTGTGTATAATTTCTGAGTGAAGAGTATGTAGCATGACATTATACTCGGCCTTTTGGCGTGGGCAAATGGTCCCGGTTGGTCTGTTTGGTCCCCTTTTGGTTGAACCATGCTCCAACAATCTGCTCAATAGGACATTGTAACCTTTTAATCTTTAGCCTGGGAAATGGGAATCAACGGCTGAAACAGAAATAGAAAATGTCCAAATTCAACTGGAAAAAAAAAAAAAAAAAAAAAAAAAAACGAATGGCCAAATGTAGGGGCTATATTCTTCAAATCGGATATATTGGGTATGGTCCATTGGGGATCGACCAAATGGTCTAGACTGCGGAAAATGGGCCCCACTTGTGAAAAGTCTAAACTAAAAATCAAAACCATCCTATGGACACCATGACCCATAGCTCAACTGGTAGACTGAGTGGAGATACCTCGTTTCAACACTTGAGGTCTTTGATCGATTCCCTAGTGGGGGTGGCTAACAGTGGAGTGTACTGACAGTGGGTGTGTGCTAACCAGCTAACCCAAAAAAAAAAAACCATCCGATGGTCAGGTAGACCACATATGTATGCAATCAATGGGAGAGAATTAGGTGAGACCCCGGATCTACTGTGGTGGGTGGGACCCCTGACTGTGGGGCTCATGGTGATGTATGTCCCTTAAATCTACAAAGTCCAACTGTTTTGAAAGCTCATTTCAAGGCATGACCCCAAAAATGAAGTAGATTCAAATCTTATGAGGACCATGCCACATAAAAAATTAGTGAATGGTTTCAAAATGGTGTTTGTATTTGACGAGTTTGTTTTGTTAGATAATAGAACTTTTGTTAGAAAATAATATGACTGTAATAGAATGTGTAAACTCAATATTATTAATGAAATAAACAATGTCCTTTTTGCATATATTATTGATATGATGAATATTTGACATGATAAATTAGGACATATGAATCTCAATTTTATAAAGTGGATGTCAAATCTAGAGTTTATCGATAAAGTTAACAATGATCACATAAACAATGTGAAATTGATAGTAAATGTAAAATTATCGAAAAAATAAAATAAATTGAGGGTGTGGAAAGAGAATTTAAGCTTCTAAGGTCCGTACATAATAACATATGTAATGTCAATGTAGTACTAACTTGCAGTGGTAAATGATACTTAGTCACTTTTATCAATGACTGCTACAATCCTAAGATTGCACACGCAAGTGTAGGTAGCAAAGTGCAAAAGGACTGTAATCGCAATTTTCAGTTATATATGATTGAAAACAATCACTCTACTTATTAAGAGGCTATGGACTTTAATGATACTTCTTTGTGGAAGGAAGCAATTGAGGACGAAATGCACTCTATAACATCCAACAATATTTAAATTTTGGTGGACTTAACTCCTGGTTTAAAACCTACTGATTGTAAGTAAATCTTTAGAAAGAAATTAAGATTGGATGAAATAGTACTCAATAAATATAAACCTACGTGGATAAAGGTTTTTTAAAAAAAATTGATACATATGCTTTTGTGGCTAAAGTAGCTACAATCAAACTTCTTGTTACCATAGCATTTATTTAAAACATTCTTATTCACGAAATAGATATAAAAACTACATTCTTAGATGGTGATTTAAAGGAAGAAATATATATATATAACAACCCGAGGGATTTGCACTACAAAGGCAAGAGAAAAATGTATGCAAGTTAACAAAATTATTGTATAGTTTAAAATCGGTACCTAAATGGTGACATGAGAAATTCAATCAAGTTATGATTTATCATGAATATAAGACTAATGGTGAGAACATATGCGTCTAAATCAAATTCAACGAGAACTCAGGTATCATCATTTTCTTATACATTGATGATATGTTAATTTTTAGAATTAATCTGAAGAGTATCAATGATACTAAAAGGTTCATTTCCACTAACTTTGACATGCTAGACATCTGAGAAGCTAATATAATTTTAGAAAATAAATCATAAGAAAAGATAGTAGAACTGTGCTAACATGTAACACCCCGTACTTTTCAATACTCGAGTATTACCAAGAAGACCTAAATTAGTATAAACATAAATTTAACTTAATTGAATGATCGCTTATGATTTAGCTTAAGTTTGACTGTCATAAATAATCTTCATCCATAGATCAAACCATCCATCCATTGATTTTTAAGATGGAACATCAAATCATCAAAACCATCGTTCATCAGGTTTACAACATTCCGTTGCACGGCCCATCCTTTGGAAACACAAATCAGATTATCTGGTTTCATACCTAAACATTCTTTAGGATCCCTAAGGTTATCGATAACAACCATTGGATTATTCAAATGGTCAGGATGCTAAGAGTTGGTAATTGGACGTTCATGTGGTGTGAGCCACATAATAATTAAAAATTATCTTAAAAATCGAGTACATGACTTATAAGGATTGATTTACAATAAGGACAATTCTATTTAAAAGTAGGAACTACAATTTTAGGTTAAGATGATAATAATGATAATAATATATATTATGAAAGATGTTATAATAAAAGCATTAATAGTGAAAGCCTATAGAATAAGCGTCCTACTCATCCAAACAAATTCCTAAGACACTTTTGACCATTGGAGTTCGGATTGAAATCAATCCAACTATTAGGTTGATGAGAGTCAATAAAATAACTCAAAATCAAGTTGTATGACGCACCTATGCTTTGGATTTGTTTGATCTTTGGTCAGATACTCCTACCAAGACCTCCAAAGTGAAGGGATGGAGTGGATTTGGATAATATATCACAATGGACACCACACAAGTGATGTGTACCCCAAGGGTGGTGCTCTTAGGGCACACTGAACTCGTCAACATGGTTTGACCTCATCCATCCATTTTTACATATCATTTTGGGGACATGAACAAAAACAGAGGCAAATCGAAGGCTCAAGCAAACCACACCATGGGATGCAGTGGAGATTCACCACCTACCATTGAAAGTTTACTAGGGCATATTTATGTTTTCCCTTCATCCATGTATATATGAACTTGTGACAGGTTGAATAGAAAATAAACATTACTATGAGCCCTATTAATGTTTCAACTATAGGCATTATTGTCAACACTGCTTCACCCCTAATTGCATGGATAAAACTAGAGCTGGGCAGAATCTGACCCGATCTGATCCGAACCGAAAGCCAGGGTCGGGTTGGTTCAAGTAGGCCCACTCAGATCCGAATGTACATCAAGTTGAGTTCGGATCAGTGGCCAATCCGGACCGATTCGATCCGGTCGACTACTATTTAAGATATTTTTACTTTTTTACTACCCTCACCCCGAACGAAGTCCTAATCCCTAACCCTTCTCTTTCTCTACCCAAACAAGTGGCCCCGTACCCACCCATCTCTCTTCCTTTTTGCTTGGAGAGGAGAGCGAGCGCCTTCTTTTCTTTTCTCCTTCTCTCTCTTCCAACTGAGTCTCTCTCTCTCTCTCTCTCGACGAAATGGGAGAGGAAAAACCCAAACCAAGTAGAATCTGACCTACTGTGAAGCCGTTCGTCAATGGCGAAGCTTCTGGAATGCTCACCACCTGTGTCATCCAACCAATAAACATGATCAAGGTAAAATCATCCTTCTTCTTTTTTCTGTAATTTTAATGCATTTTTCTTTGATGAGTCTTCACCAATTTGTTCTTCTTGGCTAAACGATCGACATTTCGGAGAATCCGGTGAGGTTTGATTAGCTGGATTTTTTTCCTTTTGTGTGGGGTTTTTTTTTTCTGGTCAGATCTCTGTACCTGATCCGAACCGTACCCAGTTCGATCCGACTCGGTTTCCCTGACCAAGTCGGACTCAGTTCGGATTAGGCCAGCAGTGCTTCGGATCGGATCGAGCTAGATGACCCGGACTCGGTCCCGGATCGGATCGAGTTCAGGTCGATGCACAGAAAATTTTGGACCGAGTCGAGTTGGACCCAATCCGGTCTGACTCGACTCGATGCCCACCTCTAGATAAACCACATATATAATGGTGGGGTCCACGGATCCCTTGTCAGGACCATCCATTTCTAGATATGTCGTGGTGGGTGTACTTGGACGATAGTGGGATTTCACCGCAATCGGAATTTGAACCTATGACATTAATGTTAAAATTCATGTGACTCACCTTTCTTGCCAATATTGTTGCATTGGAAACAGTGGGGCTCACCATATGGCCTAGAAGGAAAATCAGGTTGGTACACTAATCGTTTGGGCCACACAATGACCAATGTGCAAGTGATACTCTGACGGAACGAGTGTCGCCCACTTGATTTTCCACCGCACTGATTTCGTATGCAAGTGGCATGCTGCTGAGAGAGATGTTGTAGCTAATCAGGTCTATACACCATCCCAGGTTGGTTATCATAATGTCTACAGTTTGGATTTCAAAGTGGGCCCATGATTCCATGATCAAACTATTGGGGTTATGGATGACGATACGGATGGTCACTATAGTCAGAAAAATCCAAACCCTGATGGGTGGTCAAGAGATATCGAGCTTTAGATGCAGCAAGCATATCACAACCACTATCCATCATCAATGGTTCGAATCATCGAACCATGGTCCCAGCCGATCCAAACCACAAACTTGCAAATGCAAGAAAAACCTGTTGCGCAAAGTTTGCATGGTGTGATTTGATGTCTCCCTAGTCCAAACCCCTTTCATTTTCAGTGGATTTCTATTCCTGCATAAAACCTACTCTCTCTTGCATTGCAAATCCGAAAATATCTTTCGTACGATTAACTGGCAGCTAGCCTCTCCATCGATCAAAAGCCCCAAAATATCTTCCGTACAATTGGCTGGAAGTTAGGCTCTCCATCGATCAAAAGCTGGTGCGCGGATTAGGTACTACCCCAGCCTATTCGTAGC
This sequence comes from Magnolia changhungtana, assembly GCA_030180095.1. Taxonomy (NCBI): domain Eukaryota; kingdom Viridiplantae; phylum Streptophyta; class Magnoliopsida; order Magnoliales; family Magnoliaceae; genus Magnolia; species Magnolia changhungtana. The sequence continues at coordinate 5,437,526 of JASAUF010000382.1, forward strand.
TGGGGGATAGGCGAAGGCTCCAAGGGCCACTGAGGGACCACCATGATGTATGACTTTTATCCACACCGTCCATCCATTTTACCATATCATTTTAGTTTAATGTACCAAAAATAAGAAAGATCTAACACTCAAGTGGACCGCACTACAGGAATCAGCAGTACTAAGGACAACCACCATTGAAACCTTCTTAAGGTCCACCATGTCGTTTATTTTCCATCCAACCTGTTGGTATGGTCATCTACGCTTGGATGAAGTGAAAAATCAAATATAATCTTAATCCAAAACTTACGTAGTCTCTAAGAAATTTTCAACAATAGAAATTTAATCCCACTTTGTGGTCTATTTGAGCATTAGATATAGTCCATTTTTGGGATAATAACCTATAATTATATGAAAAAGAGGATGGACAGTGTGGATAAAACTCATACATCATGGTGGAAACTCATTAGCCATCGGAGCCTCTGCCTGTACCGAGCTTTGAACAGGCGGGTGTAGTACCTAATCCCCGACCTCGTCAAAGCCGCTTGCCATTTACGACATGTCCGAGTGAAAATGCATGTGTATAAGAAATGACCAAAATACTCATTTTGTCTAGCTTAGGATGCGACCAGATTACCCCTGTCATTGGGAGTTACTTGATACCCGTACACTGATGACGGTTCATATGCAGCCGTTGAGTATCTTAACTCAAATTAAACTGAGTAAATTGTTAAATACAATGTCTATCATTTGAGTTTAATTTGAGTTAAGATACTTAACGTATTTAACAATTTACTCAATTTAATTTGAGTTAAGATACTCAATGTATAGCATTTTCAAGTGGCTGTGTATGAACCGTCAGCAGTGTACGAGTATCAAATAACTCCCAATGACAGGGGTAATCTGGTCGCGATAACTCCCAATGACAGGGGTAATCTGGTCGCATCCTGAGCCAGACAAAATGGGTATTTTGGTCATTTCTTATGCACATGCATTTTCACTCGGATGTGCTGTAAATGGCAAGCGGCTCTAACGAGGTCGTTAATTAGGTACTACGCCCGCCTGTTCGGAGCTCGGAACAGGCAGAGGCTCCGATGGCTAATGAGTTTCCACCGTGATGTATGAGTTTTATCCATACCGTCCATCCTCTTTTTCATATAATTATAGGTTATTATCCCAAAAATGGACTATATCTAATGCTCAAATAGACTACAATGTGGGATTAAATTTCTACTGTTGAAAATTTCTTAGAGACCACAGAAGTTTTGGATCAAGATTATATTTGATTTTTCACTTCATCCAAGCGTAGATGACCATACCAACAGGTTGGATGGAAAATAAACGACACGGTAGACCTTAAGAAGGTTTCAATGGTGGTTGTCCTTAGTACCGCTGATTCCTGTAGTGCGGTCCACTTGAGTGTTAGATCTTTCTTAGTTTTGGTACATTAAACTAAAATGATATGGTAAAATGGATGGACAGTGTTGATAAAAGTAATACATCATGGTGGTTCCTCAGTAGCCCTCAGAGCGTCCACATGTCCCCAGCTACGAATAGGCTGGGGTAATACCTAATCCGCCCACCAACTTTTGATTAATGGAGAGCCTAACTTGTAGCCAATTGTACGGAATATATTTTGGGGCTTTTGATCGATGGAGTGGCTAACTGCCAGTTGATCGTATGGAAGATATTTTCGGATTTGCAATGCAAGAGAGAGAGGTTTTACGCAATAATAGAAATCCACTGAAAATGGAAGGGGTTTGGACTGGGGACACATCAAATCACACCATGCAAACTTCACGCAGCAGGTTTTTCTTGCATTTGTAGGTTTGTGGTTTGGATCGGCTGGAGCCATGGTTCAATGATCTGAACTGTTGATGATGGATAATGGTTGTGATATGCTTGCTGCATCTAAAGCTCGATATCTCTTGACCACCCATCAGGGTTTGGATTTTCTGATTATAGTGACCATCCATACTGTCATCCATAACCCCAACAATTCGATCATGGAATCATGGGCCCACTTTGAAATCCAAACTGCAGACATTATGATAACCAACCTGGGATGGCGTACAGACCTGATCAGCTATAGCATCTCTCCCAGCAGCATGCCACTTATTTACGAAATCAGTGCGGTGGAAAATCAGGTGGGCGACACTTGTTCCATCAAAGTATCACTTGCACATTGGCCACTGTGTGGCCCAAACGATTAGTGTACCGGCCTGATTTTCCTTCTAGGCCATATTCATGGTGAGCCCCACCGTTTCCAATGCAACAATATTGGCAAGAAAGGTGAGTCACATGAGTTTTAACATTAATGTCACATGTTCGAATTCCAATTGCGGTGAAATCCCACTATCGTCCGAGTACAACCACCACGACATATCTAGAAACGGATGGTCCTGGCAAGGGATCTGTTGGTCCCACCATTATATATGTGTTTTATCTAGAGGTGGGCATCGAGTCAAGTCGGACCAGATTGGGTCCAGCTCGACTTGATCTGAAATTTTCAATGCACTGACCCGAACTGGATCCGATCCGGGACCAAGTCCAGGTCATCTGACTCGATCCGATCCGAAGCACTGCTGGCCTAATCCGAACCGAGTCCGACTCGGTTAGGGAAACCGAGTCGATCGGGATCGGGCACGTTGCAGTTCGGATCGGGGTACGAGATCCGACCCCGAAAAAAAAAAAAAAAAAAAAAAAAAAAAAAACGACCCACACAAAAGGAAAAAAAATCCAGCTGATCAAACCTCGCCAAATTCTCCGAAATGTCGATCGTTCAGTCAAGAAGAACAAATTGGTGAAACTCATCAAAGAAAAAGGCATTAAAATTACAGGAAAAAAAAAAAAAAAGAAGGATGATTTTACCTTGATCATGTCTATTTGTTGGATGACACGGGTGGCGAGCCTTCCAAAAGCTCCGCCATTGACGAACGGCTTCACAGGAGGTCAGATTCCGCTTGGTTTAGGTTTTTCCTCTCCCATTTCGTCGAGAGAGAGAGAGAGAGAGAGAGAGAGAGAGAGAGAGAGAAACTCAGTTGGAAGAGAGAGAAGGAGAAATGAAACGAAGGCGCTCGCTCTCCTCTCCAAGCAAAAAGGAAGAGAGATGGGTGGGTACGGGGCCAATCGTTTGGGTAGAGAAAGAGAAGGGTTAGGGATTAGGGCTTCGTTCAGGGGAGGGTAGTAAAAAAGTAAATATATCTTATATAGTACTCGACTGGATCGGATTGGATCCCGGATCGGATCGGTCCGGATTGGCCACTGATCCGAACTCGACTCGATGTACATTTGGATAAGAGTGGGCCTACTCGAACCAACCCAACCATGGCCTTCGAATCTGAGTGGGTCCCACTATCTGATCAGTCTAATTTCAATTACAATGGGTCCCATCTCTACAGTTTTAAGAACTAGAGCTTCAGCCACTATATATCCGTAGCCGGTTCCTTTTTAATATATATATATATATATATATATATATATATATATATAATGATGGTGTTTATTACCATTGCTAGTACATGCCCTGATTGATCAACTCATCTAAGCTAATAGAGATATAGAGATAGAGACTTCATAGCTTACAAACCCATACACCCAACTAAACTAATACAAGCAAAGAATAATAGAATATAAACATACGGAGTAATTTACATCACTCCACCTTGTAAAACTGTTAGAAAATTGGCATTAAAAGCAAGAATCAAACAATTTATTGCTTGCTTTCACTTTAAATTCAGTTTCAAGGTAGAAATTGTGATTATAGAAATGACAATCATTCTCAATCAATAAAACATGGCAATCATCTCAAGTTGTTTCTATTTGCTGCAAATTTGGGTGATTTCATGCACTGAGAATTATGAATGATTCATCTCCATCTTCAAGGTCCAAATGCCAACAAGCCACACATGTTGTGATGGGATATAGCTTGAAAATCTTATAATTGGGTTCCACCAACCCAAGTTTTTCCCATAATAAGAAATAAATAGATGTTCCACTCATCACATAGGCCTTTATCCCACCAAGTTAGGATCGACTTTTAAATATGGTAGATTGTAAAACTTTTATGATTGGTTGCCCGCCATCCACCAAACTTCCCAAACAAAATAGGATGAAGTATTTAATAAGAAGCAAAAAAATTGAAGATACCATATGGTGTGCTCTGAAGGAGAGTGCTAGTGGCACTGTTGTAATACATGTTCAGGTCCATTGATGTAAATTAATCTATCCCCATTAACCCATTCCAACTGCATCCATCAATAACAAGAATAGAGAATTACATGAGAAATAACATCTTTTAATCTATCAAAATGTCATACATTCCCTATTTAGTGAACTTCTAAGGAAAAAACTAAGAAAGAGAAGGAAAGAGAGAGAAAGCGAGAGGTAGAGTTAGGGTTTGTTCTCGGGATTCAATCTCGCCGTTCCACATGCTTAGCTATCACTACCGTATCGTTATTCCGACGATTCTGATTCCGTTTTCAGGTAAGAAATCCTAACCTTAATCTGTTTTAGGGATTCAGATAGTGTATGTGATGAAATAGCTAACCTATTTTATACTATAGGTTGCCGTTGTGCCATAGATGAAGGCGGAGTGTTCAAACTGAATCTTTTACGAGTTTACCGGCGAAAGGTGTGGACTATAAACGTTTAGGTTATGGTTTTCAAGGCTTTCAATGCCGGTTAATGATTTATAACTGACATGGATGCCATTTCACATGCTAAATGCGATGCCTGATTCGCTTTACGGTTATATATGAACTATGTTAAATATAGGCTATTCCATGTGTAGGTTGAAATGACTGTATATGTCAGGAATTTGGGTTTGTGGTTGCCATGATTATTCACCATGAACATGTGATTGTTGAATACGTGACAACTCCTTATGAAAGGATTTGCCCTAATATAGCTTATAACTGAGTTATATCATGTAGGTTGAAATGTGTAGTCTAAGTGTTTGTGGAAATGATTGAATGAGTATGGAATTTGAATCCCTGCTTGCCATGATTATCCGTCGTGGATAGATGCCTGTTGTATTTGTGACAACTCCTTAGTGAAAGGATTTGCCCTAATACATGTTATGGCCAACATACGTCATGTATGTTATAGTGTGTAGTCTAAGTGTTTGTTGAAATGACTGAATGAATATGGATTCATGATTTGTGCCTGCCATGTGTATGGAATGTAAGAACATGATTGATGTGTATTAGACAACTCCTTGGTGAAAGGATTTGTCCTATTATATGTTGAAATTAACATACGTCATGTATGTCGGTTATGTATAGTCTAAGTGTTTAACAAAATGCCTGAATGAGTTGTTGCTAGATGAACTGTAGTTAATAAGGTAGTTGAGATAGGATTCTCAACCACCTTAGCTATGTACATAAATTTCTTCAAGTAGCTGTAAATCTATATGGTGTGTTTGAGTAGAATATGTATATGTAATATGGCATGTTATATGTGTTTCATTGTATTTTCAAATGCTATCCATGGTTGAAATGGTTGTTAAGTGTTGTATGATTACCACATGTACATATTTCTTACATCATAATGTGTTTGAGACTACGACGTAATCCAGACAATTGGTAATAATTCATGTTTGAGTGACCGAGCTAGTCTCACCACAGTTGATGCGTTCGATGAATCCGAGTTGTACGATGATTGTCGACAGTGGTTAGCGCTCCATGTCGATTAATTTAGTGTACGCTCGTACCAATCGAACTTGTCAAGTAACCCGATTGACCCGATGTATGTTCGATCACCATGTATGGACGTCATTGCTTGAACCTAAGGTACCAAACTCACTAGTGAAAGTCCCGTTTAAATGTTGGTACCTTGATCCGCTAAGACTCATGAGCCAGGCATGGTGGTATGGGACACCGTGGTCGAGCTGTCGGCCTACGCTGGGGCGACGAGCCTCCCCGTAGTGACCAGTGAGCAACATCGCCTCGTGAGCCGAATACGGTGGTATGAGACACTGTATTCGAGCTGTCAGTCTACACTGATCAGATGACGAGCCCTTTGTAGTGACATCGAGCATACTCTTAGACTGCATTGAGGCGACGAGCCTTTCCGTAGCAACTAAAGTATAAACTAGGCCTACACTGATCAGGTGATGAGCCCTTTGTAGTAACCTAAAACCACAACATCGTATGAGATTTGCTAAGACTGACGACCCTAAAATGGATCATTATTTAGAAATTGATATAAGGGAGGTACCTTAGCTTCCCAACATTATTGTATGAATCAATCTAATTAAATATTGGCTAACATGAGCATGCACCGCACTGCATGTGTTTTGGCGAGGAAGAGCACTTTCGGGAGGCTGTCATGTGTACCGTGAGATGAAGACGCTGAGGGAGTGTAAGCAAGGGCATGCATCATTAATACATATCATGTTTGCATTAATCAGAGTACTTAGGGATGCTTGATTATATTGCTTTATCATTACTGCTTAATTGAATTGATAATATGTTAACATTTGCCTTATAGTTCTACTGAGTTGATCACTCACTCCCATGTTACGGGACGGTGTTTTAAACACTAATCAGACCCTATTTTAGTTTCAGATGATGGCGATGCTTACGAAGTGGAGCTGGACTTTTATGATGAGGAAGAGGGTTTCTCCTATATGCAGATATCAGGTAGGTCTATGTAGACCATGTTCTAATCGACGAGATTACAGGGTTACTGATTAGATGCCATTACACTTGTTATTTTGCACTTTTAGAACACCCGTGTATATTTATTTTGTTCATTTTTTTTTGAGTATACATGTATATATTTAACCTGGTAACATGTTCACACTCTAGAGACTTACAACAGTTTATATATTTTATATATCTATCACTGTCTTCCGCTTGCGTAATTTAACTGTCTCTGGAGTATGATATCCTGTTTTGGTATAATCTCATGTTTAATGCACTAATACGAACAACATTCAATCATCATTATCTATGTTGCACAAGTGATGCGTTGGAACTCGGGAGCTGAGCTTCTGCTCGACCCCTGATTTTCAAGGCGTTACAGGTTTCTTCAAGTCTACCCGCGATCTCCGCCAGGGGGACCCGCTCTCTCCGTTCCTTTTCATTCTAACGTCTGAGGTTCTCAGTCATGGCTTCAAGAGGTTGGTGGCGGGGGGTTCCTGTTTACTATTCAGAGGGCGTCGCGGCAATGTGGTAGTGTCTCACCTTCTTTTTGCAAATGACACTCTTCTTTTCTTGAATGGCGGCATCCGATCCATTAGAGTAGTCAAGCATTTTTTTGGCATGCTACCAACAGGTCTTGAGTCAAAAGGTTAACGTCCAAAAAAGCATTTTTCTTCACTCCGAAAATATGGCTCCATCTAGGAGTGCTAGCATTCATAGGGAGCTGGGGATGGTAGGTTCAGTGGAAGGATTTTCTTATCTTAGGGTTCCTATCTCGGTGGGTCGAAGAAAAAGGGACACCTTTCAATGTATTGTAAACAAGGTGGAAAGTCGTATCAGAGGCTGGAAAGCGAGGTTCCTATCTATGGCGGGCAGAGCCACTCTCGTCAACCACGTCCTAACCAGCATCTCGGTTCACACGATGGCTCCTACGCACGTTCCTACGACTATAATTCAGATGTTGCAAAGGCTCTTCGCTGACTTCATTTGGAGCTGGGCGGAGGGCAGGAAGAATCTTCATTGGCGCAGTTAGAAAGAGATTTGCCTTCCTAGGATTGAAGGTGGGATGGGAATTAGACGGTTAAAAGACGTCATGACTGCTTTCCATCTAAAAATGGCTTGGATCGTCTTACACAAAGCGGAAAAGGGGCTGTGGGGTTTGTTTATGCAGGTCATACAAAAACGATATATAGTGCATGGGGCCGGCTTTACCTTCGGCTGCGGCTTCTCCGCTGTGGAAGCGAATAAGAATCCTTCTCCCATCCGTTGAAACTATAACCCAGTGGCACATTGGAGAGGGTTGTATGAATCTGTGGACAACAAATTGGACGGGGCTCGGCCCCCTGATGGACAGAGTCCCTGCTGGTGTACTATGGTCGCTGGCCACTCTCAGGGTGTGGGATTTCCTAGGGAGCATGGGCCCGCTAGCCCCGTTAGCAGTCTTCACTCTCATTTCCCAGCAGGACATCAACTCCATATTCCATGGGGGTCACTATCTCATGGCAGACCAGGAAATTTCTTTCTGGCCCCTCATGAAGAACGGTGATTTCTTTGTTTCCATGGAGTGGGAGATCAGCCGTGTTTACAGCCCACAAACCAGCTGGGGTGGAAAGATTTGGAATATAAAAATCCCTCCCAAGATATCTCTGCTTGTGTTGCATATCATCAGGGGAGCGGTGCCAGTAGATGAGGCCGTTAAATCTAGCGGGATCCAATTAGCGTCCAGGTGCAATTGCTGCTTAGAGGAGCAAAACCGTAGGCCCTCAATTGAAATGGTAGACCATACTTTCCTGCATAGCACCCGAGCGGCTGAAGTTTGGAACCGCTTCGCTAGGATTTATGGACTCCATTTGTCCATTAGCGAATCAATGATAGAGCGTCTCACTCGCTGGTGGGACTCTCGTTCGATTCAAGTGCCTTCTACCCCTTTTCATGTCTTCATCCCTTGTTTTATTCTTTGGAAACTTTGGATGGCGAGGAATGCCTCTAAGTTTGATAACTCTAAACTGAGATCGGTAACAGATATAGCGCGCATCGCAGGTTGGGTGAACTGGATTGTCAGGAGGTGAAATATCCACTCTCACGGAGGTAACAATAGCAGGGCTTTGTTTTCCATGGGTATTTGTGCTCAGCCTCATCTCCTTGAGCAAAACCAGGTGGTGTATTGGCGAAAACCCAACCGTCCGCACAACTCGTCCCAATCTTGTACGCCATCTTGTAAATGGGACCCACCTCACCGATCTGAACCGTCCATTGGATTCAGACTCCAGAGAAGCTTTGCCAACTAAAGTTTCCTCCACCGTTGTTGCTAGCTATACGGCCCACTAGAGATTTTGATCCTTTCCATTTTCAAGTTCTTGACCCAACATGAATTTACAAAATTGGTGGACGAGTTGGATTTCTCATTCCACACCTCAGTGGGCCCCACTTCCAGTCACAAATCTAAGCTTCCCAACCAATAACAGAAAGCCCGTTCTGCGTTACGCTAGCACTAAAATCACACATGACCTTCCTTCTTGACAATTCTCATGAAATCCTTCCCCCAATCCCAGTCATTTAAAACCTTTGAATCCAAAAGTCCTCTTCACCTCAATGGTCTTTGTATGAGTAACCAATCAAATAGAAACCTATCTTACCATTTTTGTATGTATTCGTATACAATAGTCACATCACCAACCATTCGAACCCATCAGCCAATCACATCCTAAGCTTCGATTTTTTGCTACAAAAAGCTCCTTTAGAGCAATATGGACCGTCCATCAGCCTCTGAATGAAGAAACAACCGTTGGGTGCAAAACTGCCATTAATGTGGCCCATCTTCCCCGTCAAGCAATGGAAAACGTGGATCTTAATGGGGTTCATGATTTGAGATTTAAATTGTTGTTGGAAAGTTTTTATGATACTTATCAAATCACCAGACTTTTGCCAAACACTTCAGATCTTCTCTAATTAGGTAAATGATCTTCCCCATTAAAAACATTACGTTACGTTAAGTTTAGTCAATAATCAATATGTACATTAAATTTATTTGAGCATCATTGTTTAAATTGAAATTATTTGAATTTATTTGATTCGCATTATATAGATTAATTAGATTTATTTGAGCATCGCATCGTATCATGAATTTTATTTAATTTATGTTTGATATTGTAGAACGTATTTAATTGACTGGTGTTGTGGGTGCTCTGCCCTAGAAAGGATCATGTTGCTATGGGTGATCTGCCCAAGTCATTCCCGAAAAGGATGTTTATTTTGTGCCGCATTTTAAAATTTAGCAATTGTGGACATTAGATTTCTGACCCGTATGTTGTATGTGATCATTCAATCCCTGGCTTGTGTTCCAGGATGCATGTTATTATTCTTATTTTTTATGTAGGGTTCAGTGAATCTATATACGGGTGCTCTGCTCTGGCCAAGTCCAAAAATGGATCAGAAGTCATTTTATTTTATTTGACTCCTTTATTAGAATTTCAGTTGTTATGATTAAAATGTTAATTAACGCTTTCTTATATTCGAGATGTGGATGCCTAAATAAAATTTTGGTGCACACATTCATGGGCCACGGTCCCCAATAGGTATGAGACTATTCGGGATCAGGAGTCTATCATCATGGAATCACTTCGCACATTAGGTATGGGACTGCCGTCAGTTGTGGTCCTTGGTGCTAGGCTCCTATTGGCCGGTGATACCACGCACTACGACTTGACCATTCTGTATTTTCTCTTTTGTAACATTTCTACTTATGATAAGTCGTGTTCATTTTTTTATTTTATTTTTATATCAAGCTATACTTAATGTCAATGTGGTATTTTCAACTTTGGGAATGATTTGATCCCACGAGCCGTTGCGCTCACACCTCTGTAGATTACTTTACAGGTATAAAGATGGAATAATGCAAACAAGCTAGACAAAAAGTTAGTTTTATTTTTTTGTTTTAGGATTAGTTTCCATTTCGGATGATGATTTAATATTTAATTTATTTTTATTCCAATGTAATAAAAATTTGATGATGGTTTAACAAGCTTCCAATTAATGAGAATGTGTTATTATTTATTTTCTCTTTTAGTTTGACTCTAATTATCTTAAAAATGCATGGAAATTATGTGAGTTGCGCCGTATATTTTGTTTAAGTACAACTCACAGTCCTGGAATTGGTTCGGGACTAACCAACTCAGGTACCGAATTTCGAGGCATGACCAATAGAGTCTATGTGACACACAGCAGAGGAAGTTTCCTCATTTTTGGGTAGAAATGTAATTTTCTGTATGTATAGAAAGGAAAGAGCTCCTAGCATGGCCAGTCGCTCTGGTGTTAGTGGCATTCTCGTAATTGTCATGGGCTAGTTTCGCTATTCAGCGCCGGTTGCGGGATTTTAGCAAGGATTTTATTTCAGTTCTTTTGTGCAACCTCTATCCTATTATAGAAACGCAAGTAACCGTGAAATCGCATGTCAGACGATCCTAATGTTCATTTACACGAAATTCTTAGCTGAACTTAACTTTATTAATTGGTTTTTCGGTTACATATAGAGAACGGACGGATAATTTGTTTGATCGTATGATCTTTTGAATTTAACCAATCCACGTTACATCCCACTAGATGAATGGTTCGATTCTTCATTACCATTGACAAGTGTGCGATGTTGAGTGATGTTTAGTGGACACTTGCATTTAGCCTGAGAAGGAAGCGGATGGGCTGATGTGGGTACGTATCGTGCGAAGATCGTTGCAGCTCCTCGATATCCCAGTTGTACGGTTCAAAGTAGATCAAAGTTACTGGCCCCAAAAATGATGTATTTATTATATCCACACCGTTCATCCATTTTGTGAGATCATTTTAGAGCATGATACCAAAAATGATTACTATCCAAAGCTTACGTGGATCACACCAGAGATAGAAGTAGTGACAATGATTCTCAGCGTTAAAACATTCGTAGGGCCCACCATACCATTTATTTACCATCAAATCTGTTCATAAGTTCACACAGACCTGGATGAAGATTAAAAACAAATATAATATCGATTCAAAACTTCCGTGACGCCAAAAGGGTTTCAATGGTATGCGTTCAATCCCCACAGATTTTTGCAGTGTTGTCCAGTTGATCTTTTGATATGTATTATTTTTTGGTTCAAGCCTTAGGACGAGTTCTAAAATTGAAAGGACGGTTGAGATATAACATATACCTTATGATGGGACCCACAGACGTCAACACATCAGCCATTGTGCGGTACACCAGCCAATCCGCTTTCCTGGAGGTGCCTATATAATGCATTTTTCAGGAGAAATTTACGACTGTGGACCCCACCTTTTATCCGTTGGATATTTTTGAAACAATACAAACTAACCATACGCACTTGGACCTCCTTGTACGGACATTAAATTTGAGGACGAAAATACCCCTGCCTTCAACGGGTTGGCGTGCAGAGACGAGCGCTGACGGACGGTCCCATGAAGGGAACCCAGGTGGGGCCCACTGTGATGTTTGTGAGAAATCCTCCCCGTCTAAGTTCCTTCATAGGGTCACAAAGACCTGGATGAAGAGGAAAAACAAATTTCATAATGATCCAAAACTTCTGTAACCCCTAAAAGGGTTTCAATGGTAGACGTTCAATTCCCCACTGCCTTTTATAGTGTGGTCCACTTGATAGCTAGATCCATCTTATTTTTCACCTCAAGCCTTAATATGAGTTCGCCAAATAGATAGACGGTTTGGATATAACACATACCTCATAATGGGACCCACAAAAATCGGTAAATATTACAACAGGAAAGAAGAAGAAGAAAAAGAAAAAAAAAAAAAAAAAAGAGACAGCAAGTTGGGGTCGACCAACCCGGTCGACCGGTCAGAGGCCTATCGCTACGGATTATAACCGTAGCCATAAATGTAGTGCTATGCACTTTTTTTTCTTTTTATTTTTATCTTTTATTTTTTATTTTTTATTTTTTACACGGAGGACATTTTCTCCCTTACATTTTTCTATAATACATAATTATATAAATATGTATATATAAGTATATAAAAATATTTTTCTATTCTTTAATTCATTTCTTTGTCTATTTATTTAACAAGCATATCTCCTAAACTAGAATGATTTATTTAACTTACCACATATGATTTTGGGGTAGGAGAAGCTAATTTAGTCAACCAACCTAGTTATTTTCCAAGATTCTATCAGGTCGATGGTCGAAAATTCATTTGGGAGAGAGAAATCCGGTATATCTTCTTTAAAAAACTAAGCTAAAATATAGGACTACTCCTTTAAAAAGTCATGTATCATAGCACGCAATCTATTTGGGAGAGAGAAATCCGGCATATCTTGTTAGCTTGAGTCCTTGGAAATGACATGGACAAATGAGACCCGACATCACTAGTGTACCTTCTACACAAACAATCTACACTCAAGTATAATTTATAAGTAACTAATATATTGATCGGGTTCGGGTTGGGTCAGGCAACCTGAGACCTCAACCCAAGCCCAACCTAAGTTTTATCGGGTTGGTGTTTGTATATCCCAAGCTTGAGATCGAACCCGATATATCTCGCCGAGCCCAACCCAATGTCGGGTCGGTCACTGGTCGGTCGGGTTAAACCCGCCCAACTTTCGATCATACATGAAATTGAGTGGGGAAACTAGAAAATCATGGGCAAACTAGAAATCACGGGGCAAAGTAGAAAATCAACGGCCAAACTAGAAAATCAACAGGCAAACTAGAAAATCGGGGAAAACTAGAAAATCAGGCGAGGCAAACATGAAATTAATGAGGGAAACTAGAAAATCGGCGGGCCAAATTAAAAAATCACGGGGCAAACTAGGAAATTAGCGGGGGAAACTAGAAAATCAACGGGTCAAACATGAAATTCGGGGAAACTAGAAAATCGGGGCAAGCAAACTAGGAAATCACGGGGCAAACTAGAAAATCAATGGGTAAACTAAGAAATCAGGGCAAACTAGAAAATCGGCAAGGCAAACTAGGAAATCGGCGGAGCAAACATGAAATTCAATGGGTAAACATGAAATTCGGCGGGGCAAACTTCACGAGATAATTTCATAACTTGAACCGATAAATCTAAATGTATCCAATGTTCAAATAAACCACACCAACATTAGAAGTATACCTTCTATATAAACAATCCACACTCAATTATAATTTATAAGTAACTAATATATATATTGATCGGGTTTGGGTTGGGTCGGCAACAATTGAGACCTCAACCCAAGCCCAACATAAGTTTTATCGGGTTGGTGTTTGTATAGCCCAAGCTTGAGATTAGACCCGATATATCCTACCCGAGCCCAACTCAATGTCGGGTCGGTCATGGGACGGTCGGGTTGAACCCGCCCACCTTTCAGCTGTACATGAAATTGAGTGGGGCAAACATGAAATTGAGCGGGGCAAACTAGAAATTGAGCCGTATATGAAATTGAACCCGCCCACCTTTTTATTTATTATTACACATGCACACACACCCCACACACTCATGTTGGTGGAATTTCACCACGTATGGGTACTCGAACCCTTGACCGGGAGTTGAAGGTCTTGAGAGTTTACCACCCGAGCAAGAGTAAGGACCCCAGCACAGGTATATTTTAAACTCAGTTGGGCCCACATTGAATGTATGTAGTATATCCACGCCATCCATCCGTTTTTCCATATATTTTAAGGCGTGGATATACTACATACATTCAATGTGGGCCCAACTGAGTTTAAAATATACCTGTGCTGGGGTCCTTACTCTTTACTCGGTGGTAAACTCAAGACCTTCAACTCCCGGTCAAGGGTTCGAGTACCCATACGTGGTGAAATTCCACTAGCGTGAGTGTGTGGGGTGTGTGTGCATGTGTAATAATAAATAAAAAGGTGGGCGGGTTCAATTTCATATAAGGCTCAATTTCTAGTTTGCCCCGCTCAATTTCATGTTTGCCCCACTCAATTTCATGTACAACTGAAGGTGGTAAGGTGTTCAACCCGACTGTCCCATGACCGACCCGACATTGAGTTGGGCTCGGTAGATATATCGGGTCTAATCTCAAGCTTGGGCTATACAAACACCAACCCGATAAAACTTATGTTGGGCTTGGGTTGAGGTCTCGTTGTCTCGACCCAACCCAAACCCGATCAATATATATATTAGTTACTTATAAATTATGAGTGAGTGTGGATTGTTTATATGAAGGTATACTTCTAATGTTGGTATGGTTTATTTGAACATTGGATACATTTAGAGATTTATCGGTTCAAGTTATGAAATTATCTCGTGAAGTTTGCCTTGAATTTCATGTTTACCCATTTAATTTCATGTTTGCCCCGCCGATTTCTAGTTTGCCCCCTGATTTTCTAGTTTGCCCCGCCGATTTCTTAGTTTCTCACTGATTTTTTAGTTTGCTCACTGATTTTCTAGTTTGCTCACGATTTTCTAGTTTCCGCCGAATTTCATGTTTGACCCGTTGATTTTCTAGTTTCCGCTAATTTCCTAGTTTGTCTCGCTGGATTTTCTAATTTGGCACGATTTTCTAGTTTCCATTGAATTTCATGTTTGCATTTGATTTTCTAGTTTTTTCTCATTTGATTTTCTAGTTTGCCTCACTGATTTTCTAGTTTGGCCGTTGATTTTCTACTTTGCCCCACTGATTTCTCTTTGCCCTCGCTGATTTTCTAGCTTACCCCGTTGATTTTCTAGTTTGCCCCGCTAATTTCAAGCTTGGGCTATACAAACACCAACCCGATATCCACGTCGTTCATCCATTTTTCCATTTATTTTAAGGGGTTTAGCCCCCAAATTGAAGCATATCAAAAGATCAAGTGGATCATACCATGGGAAACAGTGGTCACATTGATATTTCATTTGCCATTGATTTTCATGTTGCACCATTGATTTTCTAGTGTCCCCATTGATTTTCATGTTTCTCCATTGATTTTCATGTTTGCCCCACTGATTTTTCGATCTCCCCTCATTTGTTTTTTACTCTCCTCAGCTGACTTTGTAGTTTGCCCCGCTGTTTTTCTAATGTCCCCTACTCATTTTCATGTTTGCCCCGCTGATTTTCATGTCTCCCCCGCTGATTTTCATGTTGCAGACCCATTGATTTTCTAGTGTCTCCATTGATTTTCATGTTTGCCCACTGATTTTCAGATCTCCCAGCTGATTTTCTAGTCTCCCCATTGAATTTGTAGTTTGTCCCATTGTTTTCTAGTGTCCCCCCTCATTTTCATGTTTGCCCGCTCATTTCCATGTCTCCCCATTGATTTTCATATTGCACCATTGATTTTCTAGTGTTCCCCCATTGATTTTCATGTTTGCTCATTGATTTTCTAGTTTGCCGCATTGATTTTTCGGTCTCCCCGTGATTTTCTAGTCTCCCATTGATTTTCTAGTTTACCCATTGATTTTTAGTTTTCTCACTCACTTTCATGCTTACCCCACTCATTTTCATGCTTGCCCCTCTCATTTTTAGTTTGCCCGCTCATTTTGATTTGCCCGCTTCATTTTCTAGTTTGCCCAGCTTATATTTCAGTTTGTCTCGCTCATAATTCAGTTTGCCCTGCTCATATTTCAGTTTGCCCCGCTATTTTATAGTTTGTCCCACTCATATTGCTGAGTCATGGTCCCAAAACCTGATTTGTTGAACAACCCTAACTTCTGATGTTTGGACCATGCAATTAAATAAGTAATTTTAAGTGCCTGCGTGGTTGAAAGAGAGAAACCATGTATATTCTTCCTGTGTTGGTGTGACACTAATATGATCACCAGTCACCACAAACATTTGATGCAGTAGTAGTGGGCCCCACCATGATGTAGGCTTTTCATCCATGCCGTCCATATATTTTTCCAGATCATTTTATGGTACGAGACCAAAAACAAGGTATATCCAAATCTCAAGTGTACCACATTACAGGAAGAGAAATTTAGGATATGTGGACCCCACCTTTTATCCATTGCTTTTTATGAAAGAAGACAAACCTTGGTTTGCAACTTAGACTTGCAGGCATACGGACAACGAATTTGAGGATGAAAATACCCCTCCCTTTTGTGGTTTGCCCACGATTTTGTGATTTGCCACGCCGAGTTTCACATTCAAGGTATTAAACAATGGATATTTATAATACGGAAGGGCAAGGAAACTAAAGAATAGAGAAACATACTCGACTTGATATTTGGAAGCAAGATGAGTAAACTTGTCAGCATTTACTTTTGCAATCATGATGGGTTTATCCAACATAGCAAGTAATGGGGTAGCTGCTCAGATGAAAGCCTACAGTTGAGTCATTCTCAGTCAGTATCTGACAATGATGAGAAAGACACTGAGGCAGCAACAGACTGTAAGCAGGCAGAAGGAGATGGTTGTGAACAAGAGATAGTGTTATCTAATGCGTCAAATGAGAGCTTAATCCAAAAATTCTGTGGCACTCAAGAATGATTTTCATGTCTCCCCCGCCGATTTTCTAGTTTACCCCGCCGATTTTCTAGCTTCCCCCGCCGATTTTAAAGTCTACCCCGCCGATTTTCTAGTTTGCCTAGCTGATTTTCTAGTTTGCCCCGCCGATTTTCTAGCTTCCCTCGCTCAATTTCTACCTTCCCTCGCTCAATTTCTACCTTCCCTCGCTCAACTCCTAGGTTGCCTCGCTCAATTTCGAGCTTCCCTCGCTCAATTTCTACCTTCCCTCGCTCAATTCCTACATTCCCTCGCTCAATTTCTACCTACCCTCGCTCAATTCCTACGCTGCCTCGCTCAATTTCTAGCTTCCCTCGCTCAATTTCTGGCATCCCTCGCTCAATTCCTACGTTGCCTCGCTCAATTTCTAGCTTCTCTCGCTCAATTTCTATGTTGCCTCGCTCAATTTCTAGCTTCCCTCGCTCAATTCCTAGGTTGCCTTGCTCAAATCATAGGTTCCCTCGCTCGTTTTCTACGTTGCCTCGCTCAATTTCTACGTTGCCTCGCTCAACCATCGACCTGATGGAATCTTGGAAAATAACTAGGTTGGTTGGCTAAAGTAGCTTCTCTTACCCCAAAATCATATGTGGTACGTCAAAGTAACTAATTTTGGTTTAGAAGATATTCTTGTTAAATGATTAAAAAAATAAATGAAAAAAAAGAGGGAAAAATTTTTTATATACTTATATATACCTATTTATATAAATATGTATTAAAGAAAATTGTAAGTAGAATAAATTTCTCCATGTAAAAAAATAAAAATAAAAATAAATAAATAAAAAATTTCATAGATTGGCACAGACTACAGTTATGGCTACGATTATAATCCGTAGCTAAAGGTAAAACACCTTTTTCGATATATCGACAGATAGCCGATATATCGAAAATTGTAAGATTTTTGAGGAAAATTGACTGGACAGTTCTGGACCATTTTCGATATATCGAATGCTAGTCGATATATCGAGGTTGGTGTTTTTTTTTTTTTTTTTTGCTGTTGTAATCCCACTGCTTTTTGTGGGTCCTATTATGAGGTATGTGTTATATCCAAACCGTCCATCTATTTGGCGAGCTCATATTCAGGCTTGAGACTAAAAATAAGATAGATCTAACTATCAAGTAGACCACACTGTAAAAGGCAATGGGGAATTGAACGTCTACCATTGAAACCCTTTCAGGGGTTATAGAAGTTTTAGATCATTATGAAATTTGTTTTTCTTCTTCATTCAGGTCTTTGTGACCTATGAATGAACTTAGACGGGGAGGATTTCTCACGACATCACAGTGGGCCCCCAAAAAGTTTTTAATGGTCGACGCTCATTCAACACTGTTTCCTGTAATGTGGTACACTTGAGATTTGCATATACCTCATTTTTGGTCGTATACCATAAAATGATATGGAAAAATATATGGACGGCATGGATGAATAGCATACATCATGGTGGGGCCCACAGACCACCGACCCCAATCCTTTTAAGCCGTTCGTACAACTCTCAGTTCGAGGAGCGTCAGCGCACGTCTTCGCAGCGAAAAGGAGGGGTAGTTTCGTCCTCAACGTCGCTGTCCGCACGTGCTAATCTAGATCGGTAACTAAGGTTTGTATTCTTTCACAGAAACCGCTGGGTAAAAGGGTTAATCTACAGTGGTCATTTTCTCCATTTTTCAGCGAACATTCCTGGTAGGTTTTAACTTTTAAGTCAAAGAGATCTAAAGACGATACGAAGGGAACACACAAATATTAATTTAATCCATAGCTTTTGTCCCATAAGAAGTTTTACCTGTCTATCACTACCGTTTCCTGTGGTGTGGTCCACCTGAGATTTGGATTTTTTCATACGACTGATTTAAGGTTTTGACAATCCGTATCATTTCTGCCTCTGATGGGGCCTTCGCTGGTCCATCATTGCTATAAAAGTGTCTGCCACTTGTTCTACATCAACCATTAATAAATAAAATCTTTGAAATCTCTACTAGACTTCTGATAGATTAAAGAAACGATATGGGTATATCCATAGCTCAAGTGGTAGACCAGTGAAAGATACTTCGTTTCAACACTGAGGTCTTGACATCGATCCCTAGTGGGGGTGGCTAACAGTGTAGTGGGGGTGGCTAACAGTGAAGTGTGATCTGACAGTGTTGTGTACTAACAAGCTAACCAAAAAAAAAAAAAAAACGATATGGGTATCCTACATTATTTCTCTTTTCACATTCTCGGACTTTATTTCAATTTATGAAAAAGAAAAAAAAAAATCTATTTTTCCAAATACAATGTCTAACAAGATTAAGTAATAAAAATCCATCCTTTGGATTGGATTTTTCTGTTCTTGGTAGATTAATTGAAGATCAAATGAGTACTTCAGCTATGAATCCGGGTACTACTCCAAAATCATATGCTTTTGTTTCTATGACCAATGTCTTAAAAGGTGCCATAACAGTTGTTATAATGAGAACATTAATCCTATATGGTTTTATGTAATGCTTAATATTTTTTCAATAACAGTAAGTAATTAACAAAAGATGTATATATATATGCGATGGAGCTGTGTGGGCCACACCATGAGGTCGAGCTATGTGGACCCCACCATGATGCATGTTGACCATCAACTCCATGCATTTGATGGGAACCCTTTAAATTACGGGATATCCCAAAAATCAGCTGTATACGGAACTCAGGTGGGCAATACCATCTAAAATCATGTGAAGACATACCTAAAACATATAAAAGTATAACCGTGCCGCCTTATGAAATATAGTGCCGTTTTACCAAGAAAAAAAAAAAAAAAAAAAAAACATAGTTGTTATTTTCACTCACACCCAAGCATAACTGCTTTTGAACCATTGATTTCAACATTTAATTCACATTCAACAAAAACAATATGTATCATTCAAAAGAAAGGAGATGTTTGAAGGGAAAATGTCAATAAAATCTTATCAATTCCCACAAAAGAACTCTCTTATGTGTGCTCCACCCATGCTAACACGACAGAAGTGTGCAAGATCTAGGTGGTTCATCAAACAGGTCTAGTGGAGAGTGGGCCTTGGCCCAAAACTCTAGTCGATCTACTTATCATGTGGAGTACAAATCCATCCCTGTTAACTATCCATATATGCATATCCATGCTGCCAGCTGACCTGACAAGTAGACCGCCTCACTTTTGGGCCAGTGCATTTCATGTAACACCCCGTACTTCCAGTACTCGGGTGTAACCATATAACCTAATTTAATATGAATATAAAACTTAGTTTAAGTAAACATTCACATTCATTCTAGTCTCAATCCGACCGTTCAAAGCAAATTACAATCCTTAAATCAAGTGATCCATTCGATAATTTTAAAGATGGACCATCACACAGCTAGACAGATCTGATTTTGGAGTTGTAATCTCCTCGATTGACAAATCCAACCATTGGATCATTGGGGGTTAAGGACTAATGGTCAGAATATTTGTTGGATGGCCCTTTCAAGTACTAGAGCTACTCTTTATCGGGTTACCATACTCGGTTTAGCAATCCACCCCTCGATGTTATAATTGGGACCTCATATCATCAAATTCTCTAAGGATTTTCATACAGGCAGGGCTAGAAATCATAAGAATCACTAATTATTAGAAGAAGAATTAATATGACTATCGGATCGATGGAAAACCAACATTGACCACATCTTGCTTAGTTCAACCCATCTAAGCTTTGGATTTTCCTCATCTCCGGTCAGATAAGCCATTTGGGTCCATAGAGAATCATGGATGGAGTGGATTTCGATAAAACATCACTTTGGTCCCCACACAAGTGCACGTGTGCACAACCCGTGAATGACCGCGGTACACCGAACTCGGTCAAAACGAGTTTGACCAGCATTTCCGAAAGGAGGAAAATTCCTTCTGCCCGCGCTCAACGCGTTTTTGAACGGACGAACAACCATCCATCTGTTCGATTTTTGGCCCACATCCACTACCCATATAGAAAATCCGAACCGTTCATCGTGTTTGGCGGATAAGTTATACCAACATTCTATTAGAGTTACAGGTTTCTTCTCGCATATGAGCACACAGAGACGAGCTCAAGCAGCTTGCATGAGAGCAGGCAGCGGGCGTTTGATCTGGATTTGGCCCAGTACTCCAGCCGGTACCAGAGATCTGAGCCATTCAACGTGTCAAACACAAAAACCCGTCAAAACCCTGGTCCTTTCTGCACTTTGGAATACGTGTGCATGCACACGATCCCTGGTGCAAATCGGCTGTGTGAGACAACTTCCAAAAATGGAAATCCATTTCGCTGCCAGCTTGGCAATCCGCAAGCAATGGTATTTTTCAACCTCCGCCCTCCATTTGGGTGTATCCCATAGCTCCTTTCGTGAGGGACATTCCTCTGCGCAAAGAAAGGTGAAGGAATCCCTTCCTCTTTGAGTAACGCAAGCTGGCGCGATCCGGACCGTTGCAGAGACTTCGGGCTGCCATCCTGGATGTCCGAGCTAGGGCAGCCTTGCTTAGTGTGACTATGTAGACCGCTGGGATTGTCTGTGAATATGTTCTACCATCTTCGTATTATGTATTTAATTACCAGCTCAAACCAATCGGGTTCATCCACTAAGAAGAGAAGACCTCATCTTCATATCATTACTATGTGTTGATGCTGACTTTGACACGTCCAACTGTAAGGGCCATTGAGTGGCCATCTCATGAAGGGATGATCCTGTCCATCCGATCAATAGCCTTCAATTTGAGAATTTGAGGTCAGATCGACTACAAAGCTTTCTAGGCTAGTCTTAAGTACTGACAATGCAATGTGTAGGCCCACCTTGATGGGCACAAAACATCCAACCCGTCCACTTGTGTGCCCCCTCACGTTATGTTTGGTGTCTAAAATTCGGGTGATTCAAAACTTAGGTGGGCAACACCTGAGGAATAATTGAGATAGGGAAGTCCAAAAAAGAGCCTTGCAGATTGTGAATGAATAGACCCTGTGTGGCTTACATTTCCCCTGTCCGGACCTAACCTAAGGCTCAGTAGGTTCACTGTGCGTTTTATCCATTCCATCCATCCATATTGAAAGTGGTATTTTATTATGATAGTTTTACCAGCTAAAAGTTAGCAAAATGGGAAAGTAGTGGTAGGATTGGTTATCCACAGTAAGCCCACTGAATCAATGATTTTGATCACTAAACCAAGATCCCATATGGTGGAATTTAAAATCTCAAACGGATTAAAACTTAATAATGGAAAACACAAGGAACCTAAAACAATAGTACTAGATCTTATCCATTGAAAAAAAAAATTATTTCATTTTTAAAAAATAATCTTTCTTTTTTTTTTTTTTTTTAAATTTTTTATGTATGCAGTTATCCGTGTGATTGTCACTCTGGTTTCCCTTGTGGCAAGCATTATGATCATCATTCGGGTCGTTAGGCATGGTTGTAGGCATTTCAATTATAGCTCCTATTATGTGATAACTCTGATATGGAGCTTAATGGAGCCCTTAATGGAGACCGATATAGGAAGAGACAGAGACAGGTGGCCTAGGCCCATTCGATCCAGGAACTATTTTGTTTGTGTTTAATATTGACTTGTCAATTTTCGTTGTATTGATCGGACTATTTTATTTGTGGAAAAAATTGACTTGTCTATTTTCATTCTATTGATCTAATTATCTTTTAATTATATGAGTGAATTAATGGTTTGGATTTAAAATAGGTCCCCCATGTGTGATTTAAAAGGTTTGGTATCACATAATTATGTTAGCAAAGCCCTTTATTCATGTATTGAAGTTCTAAGAATACTCTTTAAGGAAATTGATCTTTTTGTCCATTTCCTGATCTTTTAATGGCTAAGTGTCATTGATTTTAGTTGAAAATCCTCATTAATACATGTTGCTTGGGAGAGGGTGCATTTGTATTTGCGTCATAATTCATATACAGCATAGTCTACCTAGGGCCACCACAGTGGCAACATAGGCCCACCATGCAGGCGGAATGCCCAATATAAGCATGTGGGATTAGCAACCTCTACTTCTGAAAATGAGTGTACAATATATATATATATATATATATATATATATATATATATATATATATATATATTTACCTTACATATATAAGGCTTCCACATTGCAAATGGAGGGGATCAGTACCGTACATCTAGTCACTTCACGGATGCCACTTGGCAATGTGGACCGTTGGCACCAATAAGGCCCGCAGATTGTTGTGCTCCACTGGATGGATGGCCCCAACAACCACAAAGCCACATTGCCACATATTGGCCTGCAGCACATACCAAAGTACGTGGGTGGATGTACTACGATGTGCGCATGGCCCACATAATAGCTAATGAAAGTTGGAGAAAAGCTTGCTTGGAACTTCCATTTTTTTAAGAAGAATTTCTCTCTTTGTTTTGACGTACGAGGGATGTGACGCGAGTATTTATAGAGAGAGTATTTTCTGTTTATGAAATTGCATTTTCTTGATTTTTAAATTGATTTTTTTTTTCTATTTTTAACCTGTTTTCATTTTTCGGGGTTTTAGGTAAGATTCTCCATACATCATGATTTTCTTTATGTACTGTTACTAAAAACTAAAAAAAAAAAAAAACAAAACAAAAAATGGGCTTACATGAATCATGTGTGGCCCTTATTAATTATTAAATAGGCTGATATTTGGAATTTCACTTCATCATGATCATGGGCACATAACGAGCGGGTTGGATGGAATACACGCCCCACAGTGTGCGGTGTGCCCCAAGATGTCAAATCGGGTATCCCGCTCACCTGATAGAAAGTCGATGTCAGAGACACTTGGTCCAAAGCTCAACGAAGCTGGTGCTCTTTGGCTATAATGGCATGATAGTAAAAACCAACAGACAAAAAGCTCTTTGGCTCTACTAGCATGATAGTAAAAACCAACAAACTGAAAGGGTAGGATAGTCTTTGTGATAGACGGAAAGGAAAGCTTCCCCCTTTTGGATGTGGGTTTTTCTTCTTTTTTCATTTTCTGTGCTTTTTAATTTCAATGAGGATCGGGGTATAAATGTGATTTTCCGTCTTTGTATAGAAAGAAAAAAGACAAGAAGAAAATGAATAGAGATTACGTGCTTTTGTATCTCCTCAGCTCTTCTTTTTCCTAGCTTCGGTGTTCGCTAAATTGCGCATGTGACAGGTTCCTACCACGGCCAGTCGCTCCGGTCGTTAGTGGCATTCCCGTAATTTTCTATTTTCAGCATCAGTTGTGGGATTTCAGCATGGAGCCTTTTTTTTCACTTTTTTTTTTTTAAAAAAAGAAAATTTTATTAGTAGATGAGCAGGTTTGACACGTGTACGATCAGATGGGTGCAATTAAAGGGTTGTTGCACGAGAGGGTATTTTCTAACTTCCGTGAAATCGCATGATCAGATGATCCTAGCCGTTCATTTACATCAAATTCTCAGCTGAAAGTTAGTGTTGTTAATTGGTTTTTTGTTTACATAAAGAACGGATCGATAACTCTGTTCGATCTGTATGATCTTTTGAATTTAAGCAATTCACGTTACATCCCACTAGATGAACGGTTCGGATTCATTATTTCCACTGATACGTGTACGATGGTGAGTGGGTACTTGCGTTGAGCCTTAGAGACAGATCCACATGCGAGTCACATGTTGTGTGGTCGGATGATCACGGCCATCATTATGTTAGATTCAAGAATGCGGACAGTTGAAATCATTGGGCCATCTTAGCAAGAGGGCCCATTAGATGGCGTCACAAACTGAATCCTGCTATATCCACGTCACCGTGAAATGTATGATGGGCATACAGGACCGTAGGGACACGGATTATGTGATGACCCTGCCACCACGGCCGTCTGCTGTAACCCACCGTCCAAACCATCCCATGGCGAGTTATGACGTCCATCCAACCTGTAATGCAGACTAACATCAGCTTAATCCAAAACTTTTGTGGCCCTTGAAAGGTTTTTAACGATGGACGTTCAATCACCACTGATTTTGTGGTGTGGTTTACTTGTGCTTTTGATTTGATTTTTTCTTTTACCATGTCTTAAAAGGAGGCAGAAAAAACATATGAACGGTGAATAAAACACATTCATTATGGGTCCCACGGCATCTGCCACCAGGGACAGGGTTATGAGGTAATCCGTCTATCCCACCGGGATGGAGGTGGTGACCTATGTCAGGATTTGATTAGGTCTTGTGCTGATCTTGATGATGCCCATAAATTTCATTGTGGACTAATAAGCAACTTTGTGCATGGGTGTCAATGCAGCATATGGCCCAATCCAATAGGGTCATTGGTCCCTTCTTACCATATTAGGTATTATGGGATTGAATGGAGACCCAATGTGGGAGGATTTGATTGAGTCACATACATTTATAGAGATGGGCCCCATGCAAAGCATGTGTGCATGAAAGTTATTTAGGTGTATTTCGATTAAGGTGATTAAAGGGTATAAAGGGTATAGAATTGCTTTAGATGAAATTAACATTATTATTATGCAATGATTATATGTTTAAAAATATTATGGTATTTGACTGTTTTGAGATTAAATTCTTTCTGGGGGAGAATATTATATTTAGCAAAACTTGTGTTTGGTAGACCATATAATTGAGAATTATAATTAATGGATCAATTCACAATTGATATTAGACACTGGTATGCGTACGCAACTTGAATATCACATATAAAGGGTACATATGAACTAACAACATAGATAAAACATACACATCAATGTGGGGCCCACAAATGTAGTGGATTAATCTAATTCTTTCTATAGTTGGTGAAATTTGTGTGAAATAAAATGCAATTCCATACCTCACCTATACTAGTAGCATATGGCGCAATCCAATCTCACCATGTGTAATCCACTTGGACCACCATGCATACGAAATGCTTGATGATAAGGCTATCTCTCATGACTTATACAGTGGAATGTAGTGTGGAGATGTCCTTCATTTAAGGGGTTGTTTGGCATTGTCGATTGGAGGGGATTTGAGGGGGTTTCAAATCTCCTGGTTGTTTAGCTGCATAAAGTAATTGGGGATTTCAAATCTAGGGGGTTTCTAATCCCCTCTTTGAGGGGGTTTGTAATCCACAGTGAGAGCTTGGATTACACCAAAATCATTTCAATAGTTGCAGGTGCAATATGTGTGTCACTATAAACTATCATTCTATTCGGCACATGGCCCACTAATGATGATCAGCACCGTCCAAACATTGTCCAACTGCTTCCAAACATTGTCCATATAAATCAATGGTTAAAAATCGTTAGTTAGTCACTCAGACATAACTTGTGCTTGGGGCCCATCCAAGACTTGGAATTTCATCATTTTCGGGTAAAACATATATTTCAGCAGGCTTATCACAACTATTGTGTCAAAAATTACATATCTCACTAATTAGAGATATTAAAGTTGATTTAGTAATTAAATTCAAATCCCTGTAAATATACCATGGATAGGTACTTTTAGATTAAAGTTGATTCACACGGGAGGGTGGCAAACACACTGGAGGATTGCAAATCCAGGGGGTTTCTAATCCTTGGGGTTCCGACCAAGGGGTTCCAAATGCACACTACCAAACAGGCCTTAAAGATTTGGCCCATACAAAGTATATGTTTGAAAGTTATTCCAAAATACATCCCCGAGGGATGCACAAGTGGTGTTGCCAACACCACCCGGCAATCATGTGTCGATGTAGTTGGCCATTGTGAGGCCCATCATGATATATGTGTTTCATATCCATACCATCCATCCATTTTATCCCTCATTTGAGGGCATAAACCGAAAATGAAGAAGATTCAAAACTCAACTGGACCACATTATAGGAAACATTGGTGATTGAATACCTACCATTAAAAACTTCTTGGAGCCACCAAAAGCTTTGGATCAAGTTGATAATTGTGTTTTCCCTTCATCGATGTCTAAACGACCATATCAAATAATTTGGATGACAAATAAATGTTAGTATGGCTCAGGAAAATTTTCTAAATGCTTTGGTTATGTTTCATTTTTGGGTTAATGCACCACAGTGAGCTGAAAAAACAATTGAACTGCTTGTATAAATATAGAATACATATATCACGTTGGCCCTACAGCACCGAAAACATCAACACGCTATCACTAGGGTTGGTGTCGGCAACCATGCCATTCAATCCAACTTCACCCGATACACGTTTCGGTACTCGGGTATTACCCTGTAATCAAATTTAGCACAGATACAAACCTAGCCAAGTATAATATGAATCTAATTTATGCAAACATTTACAAAATCAGGACCTAAATTCGTCATATTCGCCATATTCGCCTCAACCCAATTTGGAGATCCATCACTTAACCGCTGTAAACAAGCCATCCGATCATCATTAAATTAATCCCGTGCGTGTCCATCCCCTCGTAGTCAGATTAATAAAATGGAGGAAGATTCCACCATCGGATCAACAATATTAGTCATTCAAAGGCCATATTTTAACTCGTATGGCCCACCTAAGAATTGGATCTGTCTCTTCTATGGTCAAATGACCAAAGGGGAATGTTAGAAGCTACTGGACGGAGTAGATCGTGTCAAACCTCTCCGTGGACCCCAGTTTTAGGCAATGAGTGCACATTTCCTGTGTGTGGCAGCAGTGCACCAGATTAATAGCCAGGTCAAACTGCTGTTGACCCGATAAAAGAGGGATATTCTCCCATTTCTCATACCAGAAGATGTTTGAACAAACAAGTGTCCGTTCTGAATAAGTTGCGGCCCACCTCCAGCCACCATTCGTTTGATCTAAGCCGTCCATCGAGATCGGACAGCCGATCTTACCCGAACCACGTGGCTCACACACCTCCATGCACGTGTGCATGCGTACGATAGTGGCACAATCAGGCCATATATATTGCTTTTGAAGTAGGAAACCACGTCTGATCTCGTGCCAGCTTGGCGATCCACGTACGGTTACATCTTTCAATCTCAGCCGTTCTTCTCGGCGCTAATCCTCGCCCTACATCCAGCACCGAGAAAGGCCGAACAGCCTGCTGACAGGAAAAAGGTAGTGGGAATCTTTCCCATTCGGAAAGACATGCTAGCTCGATCCAGACCTCACGTCAGAGCTCCTCAACACCATCTCAGCCGCTCAGACTAGGGTAGCAAGGGCTCTAGCCTTTTGTTTGAGGAAGCCTCCCATTCACGCGAGAAAATGGGAATGGCGGAAAAACTCGCGAGTATGTATGAGAATCCAGTTTGCGATGGGATTGGTGGGCCCCGTATGGATAAGTGGACCCATATAACCCATCCAAATGGCATGGATTGCCATCTTAACCCTTCTATGAGAAATCGCCATTAGTGGCGACGCCATCTATTCCATCGAACCAGAAAACCCACCGCGATGGAGTGGGCCCCATTTCTTGATCTCGGCCGCTAGTGTGGTGGGCCATGATGATACGAATCCATCCCACGTTATTGATTTTCCCCATGAAAACAAAGAAATAAGAGGTGCGGCCAGCCCCATCCTAGCCGTTCGCGGTTATAGATGGAAGCGGTCGAGAGCGAGCCCTCGGCCTATAAAAAGACTGCATCCTTCTCGGGATGGCAGCAAGGGTTGGGAATAGAGAAATAAAACAGGAGAGAAAAATCGGGAGAGAATCGACATGAGTGTGGAACTGCACCACAGTTCTGCTGACCAGACCAACTCGGGCTGAGTCGAGGTGACCGAGGAGAGAAAGAAGGAGCGAAAGAAAGAGAGGAAAAGGAGAGAAAACGGGAGAGGGAGAGGGACTGTCGAGCTGGACTCAGCGCCGCACTGCACTGCACCGAGCCGACCCAGGCAACTCGAATCGAGTCGGGTTAGCGCGAGCTAGGGGCTGATGCTAAGAAAGAAACAGAGAAAGAGAGGGTGAGAGAACTTGGAGTTCAGCAGGGCGCTGCTGAGTTCAGGTTCGAATCTAGCTTCCAGACTCGCCGATAGAAGCTGTTGGAGCCGCTGGACCTGCTGGAACTTTTGAGGCTGCTGGTATGACTGCTGAACTACCAAACCAGCTTGGTCGGCCCCTGCATTCATCAGAGATGTTAGGGTTTGCGCTGCTGAGTTCGAACAAGTCCTCGCTCACAACATAAGCAACTCCAACACCGCTTCATTCACCGGTCAAGCTTTCGATAGCAACGTGAGTAGGCTGGTGTAGTTATAGTAGCTGCACCTATGAGCTAAGTCGCAACATCAGTTCGGTGGAGTGACTCAAATCCCAAGTTACTAAGTTAGGATGTTGAATTAAAAATATTTAATTTCAATAAGCAAGTGTCCGTGAGTTAATGGTTAACATATCATCATATCATTTTTATTTATTTTTTTATTTTTTAAATTATAACTTGGAAAAGCTTTGTCGTCTCTAAGACACGAGCACTCTCAGGTAGAGCATCTTTGTGTCCAGGCCTGGGAAGATGTGCAGCGGCCCTCTCCTTTCTACTCCTTCCGGTTTCTGTTTCCTATGTTTTTCTCTGTTATTTTACTTTTCTGCTTTATATATATATATATATATATATATATATATATATATATATATATATATATAACCCATAAAATCAAGTATGTGTTGGATATGGTGGAGGATTTTGCAAATCCAAACCGTGTGAAGGGTGCAGTTTTAAATAAAAAGCTGTGAGAAAGTTTAGAATATTAGTTGGAGAAGATTTAGATTTTTCCTTTGGATTTTTTCTTTTTTAGATCCTAGGATGAATTCAGGGATAAATTAGTAATTTCATAGTATAAGAAAGCCTATAAAGGCAAATGTTGTCGTTTCTATTCATAGGAAAATACAAAGACAACAGTTTATATCTTTCTCTTTTCAGTCTGTTATTCTGGCCACATCGGCAAGTAGTTGGGATACAAACCCAACAAAGTGGTATAGCAAAGATTCGATCATTGGGCCTCATCAAGAAAAGGATGTCTGTTTTCAAAAATCATGTGAGAAAGAGGAAACGTCACTCCCTGTTTTTTTTCAAAAAAAAAATCTGTTTTCAAAATCAAATTGTTTTTCAAAAGTGTTTTTCAACACTTTGTTTTTCAAAAGCCGTGAGGAGGTTTGCAAATCTGTTTTTTTTTTAAAATCAGATTTCAAAAATCGATTGTGAGCGAAAGCGAAAAATCTGTTTAAAAAAATTAGATTTGAAAAATCTGTTTTCATGAAACAATCCGTTTCAAAAAAAAAAAAATGAGAGTGAAAAAAAAAATTCAAAAAATCGATTTCAAAGAAAAAAAAAAAAAACAAAATCTCTTCTTCTAGTCCATCCTTTTAAAAAAAATGGAAAAAGATGGCTAGACTAAGTTGTCAAAGGACAACTATGAAAAATGGTGCATCCAAATGAAGGCATTGTTTGTCGCAAGAACTATGGGAGATCGATGGGTATGAAGAACCCACTATGGAAGAAGAAATCACCAACGAAGAAAAGACTGCCCTAAAAAATCAAAGGAAGAGAGACAATAAGGCTTTGTTTCTCCTCTATCAAGGGTTGGATGAATCCACCTTCGAAAAGATTGTCGAAGCAACATCAAGCAAGCAAGCATGGGATACCCTTGGCACCATCTTCAAGGGTGTAGATCGAGTGAAGCGGGTTCGCCTTCAAACCAGTTCAAGCGACTCACATGAAGAAAGGTGAGAATGTTACTGATTATTTTTCGCGTTTGCTTGTAACTGTTAATAATTTGAAAAGAAATGGTGAAAAGATTGAAGATGTCTGAGTTATTGAAAAGATACTTCGATCCCTCACAACCAAGTTTGAGCATGTGGTTGTGGCGATCGAAGAATCAAAAGATATTGAGAAACTCTCCATTGAGGAGTTGATGGGATCGACAAGTTCATGAACAACGAATGCAGAAGAATGCAGTTCCATGCCGATGGAACAAGCTTTGGAGTCAAGATTGACTCGAATGATAACAATGGTGGACGTGGAAGTTCACAACGTGGTGGACGTTTCACTAACAATCGCACAAGAGGGAAACCAACAAAGTCATGGCCAAAACCAGCAGAAAAATATCAATTTCCGTGGAAGAGGAAATGGTAGAGGTAGATCTATGTGGACGAGGAAGTACAAAGAACATCCAATGCTATAATTGCAACAAGTTTGGCCACTATGCATCGATTCCGGAGCATTCGGTGAAATTTATCCAACTATGCCGAAGCATCAAGCCATGAACAAGAAAGCTCCACCCTTCTCCTGCACAAGAGAAAAGTAGTGATCAACAGGACGTATGGTATCTCGACATGGGTGCAAGTAATCACATGCGGTGACAAGAAACTCTTTTGGAACTCACGAAGGAGTTCATGGTGATGTAACGTTTGGAGACTCATCAAAAACGCCAAGTAAAAAGGTAAAGGTAAAATCAAGATCTTTCAGAAGAATGGTGTTCCAAACTATATTTCTAACGTGTACTACGTACCCAACATGAAAAGTAACATACTGAGCCTCGGACAACTCCTCAAAAAAGGGTACATCATACACATGGAAAACTCTTCTCTTTCCATAAGAGATATACATGGACGTTTGATTGTAAAAGTCCAGATGGCGAAGAATCGTATGTTTCCTCTCCATATAAACACAATGCTTGAGAAGTGTTTTTATGGAAAAGCAAAGAATGATTCCTGGATGTGGCATCTTTGCTTTGGTCATCTAAACTTCGGTTTGAAACTTCGTCCTCATCAAGCATGGTGCATGGCTTGCCCGCCATCAAGCTCCGAACATGTGTGTGAGGCGTGCACACTTGAAAACAACAAAGGAACTCCTTTCCAAGTGGAGTATCCCAAGAGCAAGAGAATCACATACAGTTGGTTCACACCGACATCGTGGACCATTAGAGCCTAATCTCTCTTGGAGGTAATAAATACTTTATTATTCATTGATGATTTCAGAGAAAGTTGTGGGTGTATGTAATCAAAGAGAAGTCTGCCGCTTTTATTATTTTTAAAAATTTTAAGGCCCTTGTTGAAAAAGAAAGTGGTCTTAAAATAAAACCCTTAGATCCGAGAGGTGGAGAGTACACCTCAAATGTTTTTCGAGAATATTGCATGGGAACATGGCATTAGGCAACAACACAGCAGGCAGTACACGCCACAACAAAATGGAATTCGGAACGGAAAAAGCGCACCATCCTCGATATGACGAGGACCATGCCGAAAGAGAAAAGTCCGCCAAAGATTTCGGGGAGAGGCGGTTACATTTCGCTCTATCCGCTCACTGTGTGTCCAACTAAGAGCGTCGATTCCGTGACACCGCAGAAGCATGGAGTGGTTACAAGCCGAGTGTGGCGCACCTTAAGATCTTTGGGTGTGTCGCCACGCTCAAGTTCCTAGCGAGAAGGAAAAAGCTTGATGATCGTGGCGAGAAGTGCATCTTCATTACTGCGAAGAGTCAAAGAGCATACAAGCTCTACAACCCACTAACCAATAAACGGTGGTAAGTAGAGATGTAGTATTTCGCGAGGAAGAATCTTGAAAGTGGAACCGGAAGATTCGGCCAAAGAAAGTCGGGTTGAATCGAAGAATATGAAGAAGAGAGGCATGTGAATCGAGCAGACACCACATCACCCCTTCGGATCGTAGAAGTTCGGGAGTACGCTCCATATCTCCTGGAAGTACTTCATCAAATCGAATTCATCCAAAGACATCTTCATCACCCTTGGGTCCTATTAAAATGAGAAGCCTCAACGACATCTATGCGAACCGAGGAAGTGAATGTACTCTCGTCAGATATGCGGACCACGAGCCTCTCACATTCCTCGTGAGTGAAGAATGTTGGATAAAGGCTATGGAAGAAGAGATTTATGCCATCGAGAAGAATCAAACATGGGAGTTGACCTCACTCCCTAAAATAAGACCATTGGTCTCAAATGGGTGTACAAAATCAAGCGGAATGTCGATGGTAAGATCGAACGATATAAAGCAAGGCTCGTAGCAAAAGGATACAAACAGAAATATGGTGTAGACTATGAAGAAGTTTTCACCCCAGTTGCTCGCCTTGACACTGTAAGAATGATAATCTCCTTCAGCTCATCACAGTTGGATGATTTACCAACCGGATGTGAAATCTGCATTCTTAAATGGGGTACTTGAAGAAGAAGTATACGTTGACCCCTGAAGGCTTTGTCATGCTCTGAAGCTCCTCGTGCTTGGAATGCACGGATCGACGAGTTATCTTCAAGAGAATGGTTTCATCAAATGTCCATATGAGCATGCCGTCTACACAAAGAAGAATGCCCATGGTGATATGCTTATAGCTTGTTTATATGTTGATGATCTCATTCTCTCTCAGTCAGGACGATGTTTGAAGAATTCAAGGGCTATGTTCAATGAATTCGAGATGATGATGGTGGACTAATGTCTTTCTTCTTGGGGATTGAGGTGAAGCAACAAGTTCAAGATTCACATATCCCGAAGAAGAAGTACACAGAGGAACTTCTTGAGAAGTTTCAGATGGTCGATCTGTAAAGCCGTAAATACACACTGTTACAACAAGCCCTGAAGCTCAAAAGATGGAGAAGGAAGAAACGTCGACTCAACCCTATTCAAGAGCCTAATCGGAAGCTTAAGGTACCTCACAATCACAAGGCCAGATATCGTCTACTATGTTGGGCTTCTAAGCAGGTACATGGAAGCACCAAAAGAATCACATTGGCTAGCTGCAAAAAGAATCCTTAGGTACATTAAAGGAACAATGAAATTCGGTCTCTTTTATCCGTACAATGATGAGGCGATACTATATAGATACTCTGATAGTGATTGGGGTGGTGACCAAGATGAAAGAAAAAGCACCATAGGCTATGTTTTCTATCTTGGGTCAACAAAGATTCACATGGAATTCGAAGAAGCGAGTGTGGTCGCCTCATTCCACATGTGAAGCGAGTACATGGCAACATCGTCCACCGTCTGTGAGGGAATTTGGTTGAGAAACCTACTAAAGGAGATGAAGCATCCATAGAAGAATCCCAATCATATATGTGGATAACAAGTCAACAATCGAGCTAGCTAAAAATTTAGCATGGAAGAAGCAAACACATTGATACTCGATACCATTTTCTGAGAGATCATGTGAAGCAGAAAACGATGAAATTAGAGTATTGTCATACTACGGAACAGGTGGCGGATATTTTCACAAAGGCATTGCCAACTGACGCATTCAAACGACTAAGAACGATGCTCGGAATGAAGCCGGTTTTGGTTTGAAGGGGAGTGTTGGATACGGTGGAGGATTTTACGAAGTTGTGCATGCTAGCTATAAGATTTTTCATTTGTGAGATTTTTCTAAGTTTAGAATATTAGTTGGAGAAGATAAAAAAGTGAGATTTTTCCTTTGGATTTTTTCTTTCTTTAGATGCCCCTAGGATGAATCTAGACAGGATAAATTAGTAATTTCATAGTATAAGAAAGCCTATAAAGGCAAATAATGTAATTCGTTTTATTCATAGGAAAATACAAATAGTTCATATCTTTCTCTTTTCATCATATGTTATTCTACGGATTTGGTCATGACCACACATTTGACAAGTAGTTGGGATACAAACCCAACAGTATGCAGTTTTTAAATAAAAATGGAAAAGGCAGATTTCTAATTTTTATCCATTCTTCTTAATAAAACCCACAAATGTTGTCGTATTTGTATGGCCCACCTTTAGTACGGATCAGATGTCTCACACATGTGAAACGTCATCAGAAACTTGTGTGGCCCACCTTTGGCACGGATCAGATGTTTCACACATGTGAAACGTCATAGAAACATGGAGATCCGCTAATTCGGTGGATCTTGACAGTGGGGCCCACTACGACATATGTGCCTCATATCTATGCCATCCATCGACTTTGAGAGATCGTTTTAGTGCATGATCCAAAAAATGAAGTTGATCGAAATCTTACATGGACCACGCGTAGGAAACAGTGGTGATTGAATACTGTGGAATGTTTATTTGCCATCCAACATGTTTGATCATATCAAAGAGACCTAAATACCTGGACGAAGGGAACACACAAATTCAGCTTAATCCAAAGCTTTTGGGTCCCATAAGAAATTTTACCGGTCTATCGCCACCTTTTCCTGTGGTGTGGTCCATCGGAGATTATGGATATATTCATGTTTGCATATACGATTGATTTAAGGTTCTGATAATTTTATCATTCTCGCCTCTGATCAAGCATTCTCTAAGGCGTTTACGACCCGATCTACATCAACCATAAATAAATACAATCTTTTTGAAATCTCTCAAATCCAAATTTAAGAGAGAGAGAGACAGAGAGAGAGAGAGAGAGAGAGAGAGAGAGAGAGGAGTTTTCCTGAAAAGAGAAGTTTTAGAGAGGAGTTTTCCTCAAAAGAGAGGAGTTTTTCTCTTTCCACATTCTTGAACGCCATTTCAATTTATGAAAAAAAAAAAAAAACTAATTTTCCAAATACAATGTATAGCAAGCATTAGTAATAAAAATCCGTCCATTGATTTCAACATATAATTCACCTTCAACAAACATAATCTATATCATTCAAAAGAAAGAAGAGATATCTGAAAGAAAGATGTCATAAAATTTGATCATTTCCTACAAAGGAACTCTCTTATGTGTGCTCGACTACAACAAAACTACCCTTAGCCGACCGATAGGGCTATCCGTCGCCGGCGGCCAATTTTAACGGCCGCCATCAAGGCCTTTATATATATATAAACCCTAGCCTAACCCTCTCAAACGACGCTAACACTTCCCTCTCTCTCTCTCTCTCTCTCTCTCTCTCTCTCTCTCTCTCTCTCTCTCTCTCGATCTCCCGCTCCCTTCCTCTCTCTGCCACTCCCTCTCCCTCTCCCTCTCTGATGTAGAACGTGTCACAAATATATTCCTAGCAAGGTTGGGCCAAAAGAAGTTAGACTGTAAATTGACCGTAACTTTTGATCCGGGAATCATTACGGGACGCATAACCTATCAATCTTTACTGAAACAGGTCATCCGAGGTGAACCAACCCACGATGTGGGTTGCATCTGTCCGTTTTGTCAGAAAACGTGTACTTTCAACTCAAAAACAAACTTTTAGAAAATTAAAAAAAAAAAAACTATTTTTAGTAATTCCGAATTTTTTATTTTTTTTTCTATTTTTAAAGTTTTAGATTTTCGTCCCTTTTATAAATAACTTTTAGTTATACTAGGACTCCTAAAGAAAGTTTATTTAGAATTTTTATTTTTAGAAATTAGGCATTAGAAGAGTTTTATTAGAATTAAGACTTTTATTAAAGTTAGAATTTTGCTATTTTTCGTAATTACGAATTTTAGTTTATTTTTTCTTTATTAATGGTGTAAGGAGACACATTGGACGATGATCAATTATTCATTAATCAATTTCGAATTTATTAGAATTTATTTCTATTTTCTACTTTCTTTCCTCGTGGATTCGTGAAGTCTCTGTGAGGAGTTCAGAGAAGTTTCGTGGATTCAGAATAGTCATCCTCTTGAGGAATACAGTGCTCAATCTCACGTCATTCCCTGCATTAGTTTGGTATCAAAGCGAGGTTTTTTCTCGAATCGATGGCTTCTCACGACGGGTCGGGCAATAATCTCATGGGCGGTGCTCCAAGGAATTTACCTTTAACGGCGACAGCTTTTGAAGCAGTGCAACGAGCGAATTGGCAAGTCATGCAAGGGCTGTAGGCTTCCATCGATATCATGGCGAAGGCCCTAGGGCAGCTCCGTGTTCATGGTGGTGATCCACCATTAACAATTGCTGGAATTTGTAATCATACTGATCAGATAAATCGGATGGATTAAGAATTCAATATGAAAGTCGATCTTTATAGTTTTAATGACCAACTCTACTTCAAGGACTTCCTCGATTGGTTGCTTAAAGTCGAACATTTCTTCGACTACATGAACATCATGGAAGAAAAGAAAGTTAAACTTGTGGCATACAAGTTGATGGGCAGAGCTTCAGATTGGTGGGAACAACTTCAACTCGAGCGGACAAGACAGATGAAGGTGTCAATCCGCACGTGGTCGCGGATGAAGAAGTTACCGTGCATGCAATTCTTCCCTACTAATTACGATCAGGTATTATTCTAACAAAATCAAAATTATTGGCAAGATAACCAATCATTAAAAGGTTATGTAAAGAAATCCTATTATTTGTCGATGAGAGGTGACCAGGTTAAAACGGAGTTTCAGCAGACCACAGGATTCATCAGTGGTGAACATGTGACCCCTATGGGAACGGAGAACCAACTCAAGACTTCTAAAGTGGAGGAACAATCTTTCATGATTGAACAGGCTTTTGTTAAACAATATGAGGAAACGAGAGATATATATGCATTAGTTGAAGATAACAAATATGTGGAGCTTATGAACATCCCAGAGGATTTGGAACTAGTGTTGCAGGAGTTCAAGTCAGTTGTGCTTGATGAACTCCCTAATAAATTGTCTCCCATACGAGATATACAAATTCACATTGATCCCATCTAAGGGGAAAGCTTGCCTAATTGCCCATGTTATCAGAAAAAATGTGAGATCTTGAAGGTAAGTAAAGGAACTGATCGATACTAGTCAAGTTAAGAAAAGCATAAGGACATGTATTATATTAGCTAAAGAGCCTAATGTCAAGTACAAGAAAAGAGCTAATAAACATCGGCGTCAGAAGTTATCTCAAAATCATGAGCTAAATCCCTTGAATAACTTGAGGACGAGTTTTTTTCAAGTGGAGGAGTCTGATGTAGAACGTGTCATAGATATATTCCTAGCAAGGTTGGGCCAAAAGAAGTTAGACCGTAAATTGACCGTAACTTTTGATCCAGGTATTGTTATGGGGCGCACAACCTATCTATCTTTACTGAAATGGGCCATCCGAGGTGAACCAACCCACAAAGTGGGTCGCACTGTTTATTTCGTCAGAAAACGCGCACTTTCAGCTCAAAAACAAACTTTTAGAAAAAAAAATTACTGTTTTTAGTAATTCCGAATTTATTATTATTATTATTATTTTTAGAGTTTTAGATTTTCTTCTCTTTTAGAAATAACTTTTAGTTATACTAGGACTCTTCTAGGGAAAGTTTATTTAGAATTTTTATTGTTAGAAATTAGGCATTAAAAGAGTTTTATTAGAAGTAGGAGTTTTATTAGAGTTAGAATTTTGCTATTTTTGGTAATTACAAATTTTAGTTTATTTTTTCTTTATTAATGATGTAAGGAGACGCATTGGACGATTATCAATTATTCATTAATCAATTTCGAATTTATTAGAATTTATTTCTATTTTCTACTTTATTTCCTCGTGGATTCGAGAAGTCTCTGTGAGGAGTCCAGAGAAGTTCTGTGGATTCGGAATAGTTATCCTCTTGAGGAAGACGGTGCTCGATCTCACATCCTTCCCTGCGTCACTCTCCTCTTGCGTGCTCTGCCGCTCCCTCTCCCTCCCCCTCCCTCTCTCTGCTCTCTCTCCTCTCCCTCCTCTCTCTCTCTCTCTCTCTCTCTCTCTCAAAACCCTACTCCTCTCTCTCTTTCTATCTCCTCGGCCCTCTGATGAAACATCAAGTATCTCCCTCTCCGCTCGATCTACCACACATCAAGGAGTATTCTGCTGCAACATTAGGTATCTCTCTCTCTCTCTCTCTCTCTCTCTCTCCTTATCTATTCATATCAATTTGGGCATTTTTTTGGCATTTTTTAATCCTTCAAGTAACATTGTCCAATGATTTGGGTATTGGGAATATTTGAGTTTCAAATCTCTAATTAAGGATTTATAGTATCGATTCTGCAACAACCCCAGTCCTAACGGTTGATCGTGAATGCTTGTGTATATAAATACAAGTAGTAAAAAACTAGTAAATGCATAAAGACATTGTTGCTCCCAGTCCCGAGTAATGAAAAGTACGGGGTGTTACTAGGAAGACCAAATACATTTTAAATATGATATGATTCTACATATATATATATTATAATACATAATAATTTTATAATTATTTGTAATAATACATATGTTACGTAAATTATTCAAATTACGTATATAATTTATTTTATATTATTTAAACTATATATAAAATAAATTGTATGTCAACACATTGTCATATAATTGACGTACATTGACTAATATCTACATTTTAAATTTAAACTATGTATTATGGTATTATACCGTATATATAAAATATACATCACTTAGGATAATTAATGTTTTTATATATGTAAAAGAATGTAACATCCCGAATTTTTACTGTTTTGAATTTTCAAAAAAAAATCCTTAAATTAATTTTTTTTATGTAATTAACTTATATTATCACTTGTTAACCATTAACACTCAATGCTAGCTTATACACGAGTGGTTCGTCTCGGTCACGAGGACCAGTCAGTGTAGATTACAAGTTGTGTGGGCGCCCAACCGAGGAAGGTTAGAAAAATCTAAAAATTTAGAAAATCTTAGATCTCACTGGGCTTGTGGTCATCGTGAACTACGGACCCAATGGACACCCAGAAGTACCATCTGGCGCTTGCCCAATGCGCCCCACCAATGCCAGATTAAAATCTGGCACTGACAAAAGAAACTGAGACTCCGGGTCTTCCGTCCGTCGGATTTCTTCCAAATTTACGGTGATGATTTAATATATTTTTCTACACCCGTCCACCAAATCTGGGACCCGATCGTGGCACGGTGACCGTTGATCGCAAATCGGACCCGTACGACCAAACCCCGCATCCGTTAGTTCTCAAATTTTGTAAGGCCCCTCATCGGGCCATGGACCACTTATTCTCTGGCCAGAGGGCCATCAGAAATCTCAATCACCAAAATGGCCCCCACAGACCACTTAAAGGTCGAAACGCTCTCGGATCTCCGTTCATCTCGTCTCTCATGGGCCCTAGTCGGGTCATAAGGCACCTACACGCCGAATTTGGTGGCCAGAGGGGTGTTAAGGCCACCCCAACACCAATAGGGAGTCCCATAAGTCTATTTTAGGAAATTGTGGAAGCTTAGGGCCATTTCCACCAAATTTGGCATTATAAAAGGGCCTCATTTGGGGCACCCCTCTCTCCATACGAATTTTGCCCTAGAGAAAGGGAGGAGAGAAGAGAGAAAAGGGAGAAGAGAAAGAAGAGAAAGGAGAAGAAAGAGAGAAGGAAGAAGGGTAAGGTGGACCTTAGATCGTGGTGGGGCCCAAGGAAATCAAACCTCACATCTCCCTACCTTATCTCCAAGAAGAAATCTCATCCACAACCACCATTTTCATTCCGTTGATCGCATAGGTAAGACCCAACACTCATTCTCCTTGAAACCCTTGTGATAAGAAGGGTTTTGCTTGAGATTCTAATATACAAATGTTGTTTTAGGGATTCAACCGATCAACCCCCAGAAATCTACCCTCCTGCTCCTAAGCCTTCAACGAATCCGAAGGTGCGAACTATTGTTCTTAGGTGGCCTAGCACCAATTTTAATATGGTTTAATGATTTTGGTTGCTTGAATGTTATGTTTGGAGAATGTGAGACAATAGGACTTGTATGTTTGTTAGATTTGTATGTTGGGCTTCCACATGATGTTGTTCTTACCTTCCACATGATGTTGTTCTTGCCTTCCACATGATTTGGTGTATGGACGATTAGATGTTCATGCCTTGTTGATCTTCTCATATGATGTGCCTCATAATAACAACTCCTAAATTTTTGTGTATTTTGATCCGAAGGGATGTAGGAAGGTCTTAACTTCCTCACCAACTCACACCACACACACACTTCTTGTTTATAATATTAGAGCTTTACATGTTGGTGAAAATTTAGAATTGTTTGTTGTGAGAAGATGATATGTTAGATGATGCATTGATACTTGGTATGTTATGGATCCCCTTCACATCTTTGGGTTGGTCGGGAACATGATGAGAGCGTAATCCTACCTAGGTAGGACTATGTTAGGGCTATATCCATGGGTTTGGGCGGTGTGTTCGAGTGGCTGTAGTTCGACTACATGGGTCTCTTGTGCCCGAGGTCACTCGTCTCATGCTCGCTGGCCCAATTCCTAACCCTCTTGTCGACCAACCTTGTTTGTCAACCCCGTTTGTTCAAAACCGCAAGCCGTTGTAGTCCAACGATAACCCACGAAATTGGTTACTAGGAAGACCAAATACATTTTAAATATGATATGATTCTACCCGCTGGATGAATATATAATAACTCGGCTATCGCATTGCACGCATTAGTTAGGGTGGTAATCGGAAATACGAGGGAGTGTTGTCATATGCGATCGTTAGATGGAGTATTGAGGGAGTGTTGTGGTGAGGGCATGCATCATATCATCCCGCATGCATGCATTTTAAATAAGAGTTATTAGGTATTGATGATTGTCTGCTTTTCATTAAGTTCATATTACAATTATAACTTAAGACCAATAGTTCACACCGAGTTGATCATCACTTACGGTGTTTTAAAACACCAACTAGATATATAAAATGAAATGGCGAGGTGAGCTTGGACGAGGAGGATGGACTCTCAACACATTGTCATATAATTGACTAGCCTTCATTGATTAATATCTACATTTTTTAAATTTAAACTATGTATTATTGTAATTATACCGTTAAATTTGATTAATCAAAAAAAAATAAAATATACATCACTTAGGATAATTAATGTTTTTATATATGTAAAAGAAAGATACACACACACACACATATATATAATACTTTAAATTAAATACGTTAATTCTTGATAAATAATTATTAATATAAATTGTAAAGGTAAAACAAGTTGAATATATGTTGATAAAATATATTGTAGTATATGCTAATGTAATTGTTATTACTTAATACATAATATTCCATACTAATATTGAAACTGATGAACGGAGCAGATTTCACTTAAGAATACCATGGGCCGTGCAAACCATCAATCGAACACAAAATGGGCGTGTATAGCCCACCCAAGTCATGGATCTACTCCATTCTTTGGTTCAGGCCCTAATTTAACCCGAAAAAACGAATGAACGGAGTGGATCTCTGTTAGGAAAAACTTGTGGACCCCACATTTTCCGTGTGTGCACAACCCATTCGTGCACCCGCTGTGCACTGGGGTGGAGGTCCAGTCAAATCGGGTTTGACCAAAAATGGCAAACCAGAGCAAAGCTCTCCCGCCCACGCTGTTTGAAAACAGCTATCACAGTGCGTTGATCTTTGGCCCACCTCCGTGATCGTATCGACCAATCCAAACCGTCCATATTCTAGAGGACGTAGAGAGGATAAATTCTACTCATTTTTAGCCATTGAATCGCAGTCTTGTGCACACAACGTCAGCCGTAAATCAGGCTTAAAAACACACTTCTTTCCAAAAATGGAAAACCTCCTTTTTTCTCGCCTTTCCACGCTTGCAATCCGCGTGGGGTTGTTTTCTGAGATCCTAGCCCTTCATTTAAGCTTACCTCAGCCATCCATTTTCGGTTGGCATGGATTAGGTTTTGTAGAAAACCGGTGGAAAGAACCCACGGTTTTACTAGCCGTTTCAAGAAACCAGACAGCAGGATCGAATCCTGGCCGTGCGTCCTCCATCCGATGGTGCTGGGAGGTTTAGGGCATCAAGAGAGAGAGTTTATATTACAAAGGGTTCGCTGCTCTACTCCTTGCACACCTCCAAAACTCGCCCGTTTCTTTCGAATCTCGAACCCACCGTTAAAACTGACTGGGAACTTCGAAATCTCCCTCCTAATAGCCTCCTTGGATTGATTCCTACCGTCCCCACGGCTCGGATTGGAGAAAACTCCGTCAGATGGCAATCCGCCATTGAAGCTCGGAGCTTCTTCCTCAGTCCGACCAGGTAATGGCATAGCTTCATTTGGTTTTTCTTTTCTTCTTTTTTTTTTTTTTTCTTCTCTCTTCTTCCTTTCATGGAGGTTCCAGCCACGTTTGGAGGCCATATTTTGGCCCAGAAGTCCGGCCGTAAAAGGGACTTTGACAGCGTTTCAAATGGGCCATGGAAGACGCTGAAAACCAGCCCTCTCACCATGCCCTGCAGTGGGCTATGAAATCAGGGCACAAATGCAGCCGATTTTTCAGATGGGAATAGCTGAAACTGCAACATGAAACCTGCTGATTTTTCAGTTTGAAAGCAGTTGAAATTGCAACCTGAAAACGGCTGGTAATGGGCTCTGATCTTGGCTTGAATCAGGCCTCAAACAGGCCTTGATTCAAGCTGAAATGCAGGCCTCAGATTGGACAGAGTGGTGGGCTGAGAAACGTCCCAGAAAGTGGGTCGCCAGGTGGGCCGCACGCTGCTGTGTGGGCCAACCATGATGTATTTTCTTTACAGCCATGCCGTCCATCTGTTTTTCTGGAGTGGGGCCGTTCCTGAGATTTAAATCTCAGTGGGCCACGCCCTGCAATAAGAGATTTTAAAAAAATAATAAAAAAATAAAAAACTGATTTAGATTCTCTTATTGAAGGGGGTCCATCGATAGTATTAATACAGGCCATTGATCTGTTGTCCACCACACAGCAGATCTGGTTTTTTTTTTTTTTTTTTTCTGTAGAATTTTGTTCGTCAGCCCTAAGATGCATGCATCTTATGAAAGTTGTTCTTTGCTTGTGTTAACATATGACCTGCTAAATTTTAGTAAGTAGTGACATTAGGTAGCCACGTTATACCATCATAAGAACCCGTTACTTCACAACATTTTTCTTGCAGTTATTTATCATGATCTTTTATGTGATTGACTTTATTCATCTTACACTATTTTTTACTCTACACATTGCACTGCATTTTGGATGGCCTTTTTCATGCTAGATGAACAATTTTGTCTTACGAGTCCTTTGAGCTGTGTTTCTTGGATAACTTTAGGGCCATTTGGGTGTGAGAAAGTCCTTGTAATTCCTCGGAACCCGCTTTGCTGTAAGCTTCACAGACGGTTCCCGGCAGGTAAAGTTGCAAGTTTGTGTACATGGTTAGAAATTTGTTTCTTCAGTTTCAATGCATTTTATTATGAATTGGCTGGATGATGAATGTTAGTTTCGATTGATTAGGACCATATGATTCCTCTAAAAGGCTCTGCTAGACCAACTTTGTTTTGTTAATTACAGAAGGTACACATCTAGTAGATGTTTTATCAAGATGAGCAGAAGTACACCATTTTCTCCATGCTTGCTAGTTCTTCTCAAGTATTTGCAAATGAATTTCTTATTATAAAATAAATAAAAACCTTCGTTTGATAATATTTTGAATTCTATTATTTCATTTAAATTTCTTCAAAACAACAGCCCGTTTGGTAGAAGAGTTAACACCTCTAGCTGTGCGCCTTGAGTAGTATCTCCTTTGAAGCCTGCTTTCATGTCGACCCAAGGGTCCTAGCGTGAAACTACCAAATTTGCCCGTTGAGTCTAAAAGAGATACATTTAACAATACAAAAATGTAATGATTACATAAATAAGGTGTTTATTTTTCTCAGGGTGTTTATTTTTCTTCATGAATCATCATAAATAAGGTAGTTTTACAATAAAAAATTGTAATGATTACAATTTCCATTTCTTATATTGCATTTGAATATCGATTCTTGTGCGGTGATTCTTGTGTTAGCAAACACTTTTCAAAGATAATGATGGCTCATTTGCTTATAACTACACTGGAAAGTGTAAAAACAAACATGCTCGTAAGGATTTCATTGTGTCTTTCTTTTCCCCTCATTGATGGGATTTTGCCATCCATGGTATGCAGAGATTTATGCACAGTTCCCCTCATTGATGGGATTTTGCCATCCATGGTATGCAGAGATTTATGCACAGAAGGTTATTCTTACTCACTTTTTCTTTTCCCTCTTTCTAATTGAATATAATATTCTAGCATTTACTTTATCCATATGCAGTTGGTGCCATGTGAAACTGGCTTATTTACCTAACATGCACTTCTTAATTCAGGTAATTGAATATGTTGTCAATAAGTGATTTGATATATGACGTAGAATTTCAAT
This sequence comes from Magnolia changhungtana, assembly GCA_030180095.1. Classification (NCBI taxonomy): domain Eukaryota; kingdom Viridiplantae; phylum Streptophyta; class Magnoliopsida; order Magnoliales; family Magnoliaceae; genus Magnolia; species Magnolia changhungtana. The sequence continues at coordinate 5,482,465 of JASAUF010000382.1, forward strand.
TTCACATGGCAATTGAGGAAATTGCTTCTGAATAATTAATTATTCTCTACTTTCGATCCGACATTTAACATTTAAATAAATGCCTTTGAGAAATTGAGGAAATTGACATAGAATTTCAATTTCACATGGCAATTGAGGAAATTGCTTCTGATTGGATTGTGGCCAGAAAAGAGTCACATTCATTGACAATCATGATACAAGATCCACACAACAGTTATGGCCATTCCCTTCGGATAAAGTCATACAAGGATATGCTTATGTTCTCACCCATCCAGGAATCCCTTCCATAGTGAGTTCTAATCATCTACTGTCGTTATGGTTTTTTTTTTTTTCTCCTACTGTAAGTATCCATAAAATTACGTGTCCTCTGAGATTTGGATGGTTATAAGCACAATTGAACTGGTATGCTCCACCATACATGGACTAAAAAAAATTACCTGCCTAGCACATTTGAAGTGTCAGCGATTATGTCCCTAATCAAACAGTTTGTGAAGAACTATGGTGTGTGCATTAAATAAACTTGAGTGAGATGTGTTCAAGAAGGTCCTGCACACATCTCACTTTGCAATTGCATTCAGTCAATCACTGCATGCTTGTGCCACATGTACAATGTTTGTGTGCATGCATACAAGTTGATATATTCTACTAGCATCCATAAACTAACTATTGGATTGAATAACATTTCCCCCCACTGAAGATCTGTACCATTTTTAACAGATATCACAATGATATTGATGTTTCTGTCTTATTGCAAAGTAGCAATGAAGGTTTTTTTCATTTCTTTTGCTCTCATATGTTTTTGTTCGGATATCCATATGCTTGTACATATGTCGAACAAGTCTATTTTAGACTTCACATGGTAACTTTGCTTTTTTGACATTTAAATGCTGAGAAAGAAACCTCTAGAGCTGTTAAAGGTAAAATTAGGATCCAGAGACATGTCAGTGGAGCAATCTGAACTGTTGATATAATGGACTCCACTATAAATTATTGCTAATGGCGAGTTCTTCGTCTTTGCAGATGCTTAGCTGTAGTTGTTCATCAGCCAAGCAAAAGTCATACCCAAATCTTGCATTGTGACTTTGTATTATTTGTGAAACCTATTGTTATGTAATAGTTTGATTGAGTTTGTTTTGAAAACTTTAAATAGGCTGTTGTTAACTGTTTTGTTGGTATTTTGGCTTTCATGATTGATTGTTTCATGAGTGGATTGAATGAATGGACTAGTAGTTTAAATAAATATTTAAAAAAATTAAACATTTTTAGCCTCAATTTGTAACCGTGGCTTAGATTTAGCCTCGGTTGTTGAGAACCAAGGCTGAAACTCCCGTGGCTAAAGGCTTTAGCCTCGATTGTTGAGAACCGAGGTTAAAAATAGATTTAACTTCAATTGGAGGCAATTGAGGCTAAAATTTGGATTTAGTCTCAGTTGAAAATAATGGAGGCTAAAATTTGGATTTAGTCTCAGTTGGAAACAATGGAGGCTAAAATTTTGATTTAGCCTCATTTCGAGAAAACTGAAGCTAAAAAGGTTCTTTTAGCTTCACTTGAAGAACTGAGGCTATAAATAGCCGTTTGCTAAAACTGAGGCTAAAGCCTTTAGCCACGGGTGTTTCAACCTCGGTTTAGATAATTGAGGCTAAAGGTTTTAGCCTCAATTTAACCTTTTTAACAACAGTTTTGAACTAAGGCTAAAGCCCCCTTTACTTGTAGTGTTATGGGCCCATCGTAAGGAAAAAACACAAACGTCTCAAGTGCATCTAGTGTTATACGCTCAATCCTAGTACTAAAAAAAGAACTCTTTTTTACAACTTTCTCACAAACACCAAAGCGTGCAGATTGTTTGGAGTGGAAAGAAAGGAGAAGGGAAAAGAGAGACTTAAAAGAAGCACAACAAAGAAGAAGAGGGAAAATAGAGAGAACCAAGAAGCCACTATAAACAAAGAAAAAGAAAAGCAACAGACACAGACAAAGCATGGTGCAACAGAAGAAGAAGAAAAAAAGAGGTACAAACATTTTGGCCAACAATCTTTAAATGTTCCAAGACAATGTGCCCAATTCATAATGATTCATGCATTCATATCATGCTCATTTTAAAGGGTTAATAATATCTCTATTTCTTTAATGCAGGATTATTGGGGATTTAAATATTTGGAATGGGTGGTATTGGAAAAGGTAATTAAATATTTTATACATATTTTATAAGTATAATTTATGGTTGATTAGTTATTTGATATCGTTTGACTATGACTACATATGATGATATGCACACTTGAAAAATAGAAATTTTTCCACATGTCTGCATAACTCTTTTGCTATAGACCAAAAACCTCACGCTTTTCTCAAAACCTGCCCATGTTTTAAATGCACAACTATTAATTATGTATACTATATTTTAATATTGACTGTATTTTAATATTGACCGATGGTGTAGATCATTCAACAATGCCTGAACATGTACCTGTTCTTTTCAGGTGATTCGCACGAGAGACTAGATATAACATCAGTTAAAGGTGCATCTAGGCCTGTGGTTGAGTTTACTCAGTACATGTGACAATGTCATGTATTAATTAAGTCATCCATCTAGCCATGTGTATTAATCAGGCCATCCTGTGGACAGAAAGCATTTGGAAATATGGATGGATTAGGTGATTCTAGCCATATGACATGTGGCCCTCAAAGTGTTGTACAAAATGAAAATAATTGACCGTCAAACATCATAATCACAAATTCTAGAAAAGTGATGGAGAAATTGTAAAATGTTGTGTTTTTTGAATCATGAGCCGTCTATGATAGAGACCACTAGATGGACGGTCTCGATTGATATATCTCCTGCCACGTCTACTAGGTAGAGTACCTAACCAGATGACGTGAGTACCTAACCAAATGTGCATCTGCAGTCACATCCTGCACCGGGAAGATGGTATGATTATTTTTTTATCTTGTATTACGGTAATGTTTCATTCCACTACCGTTATTTTTCTGTTTTCACCTCACGCATTGCGGAAACGGATAGGCTACTCCCCCTGCCACCAGCCCTATGGCTGGTAGTCGGTGCTCCATGGGCCCTACCTGTTTCATCCATTTCGTTCATCCATTTTCAAAGATCATTTTAGGTCTTGATCCAAAAATTATAGGTATATAAATCTCAAGTGGTCCACACAACACGGAAACAATAGTGATTGCATATCCACCATTAAAATCCTCCTAAGGAAAATGTATTGTTTATTTGATATCCAATCTGTTGATTAGGTCATAGAGGCCCAGATGAAGGGACCAAACAAAAATCAGCTTGATTCAAAGCTTTTATGGTCCCCAAAATGTTTTTAATGATGGACGCTCATTCAACACTGTTTCCTATAATGCGGTCCACGTGAGATTGGGATATACCTCATTTTTGGTCTCATACTGTAAAGTGATCTGTGAAAATAGATGGACAGCATGGATGAAACACATACATCATGGTGGGGCCCACAGAGCACCGACCACCAGCCATTGGCTGGTGTTGTCTGGTGTTAGGAGTAGCCAATTCGTTCCCACGCATTGCAATGAAATCGGACTGCGTACTGAATAACTCACTACGCTCTTATTTATTGAGTAAACTTAGTCACTGTGAATGTATTTGTCTTATCCACTTCGTCCACCCGTTGTTTTTTTTTTTTTTTTTTTTTTTTTTTTTGTGGTTGAGCCCAAACTTGAGGTGTGTTTAAAGCTTAAGTGGACCATACCACATGAAAAAGTGATAATACTGATTTCCACCGCTGAAACCTTTCTATGGCAAAAGTGATTTTTATTTGTCATCCAACCTATTCATAATATCACAAAGATATGGATGAAGTGAAAACATAAATATCAGATTGATCTAAAACTTATGTGGCCCTATGAAATTTTCAATGGTAGATGTTTAATTCACATTGTTTCCCGTGGTGTGGTCCATTTGAGGTTTGGATAGGCTTTTTTTTTTTTTTTTTGGTTTGACTGCCTAAAATTATCTGTTAAAATGTATGGATGGAGTGGATAAGATGAATAAATGACCGTGGGACCCACAGAGTTTACTCCGTACGCAATCTGCTTCCCTGCTCGCATGGCCTACCATAGCCGCTGTTAAAGAACAACCGGAGCTTTAAATGATTAATTAACTATGTACTTTATTTTTTTAATCCTTTCAGCGTACTATAAATATAACAGCCTTCTTTTACAACCCTAAAAAGGTCTGAAACTCTCGCCGACTCTTACAAAGCTGCACTCGTATATCAGCAATGTTGGAAGCCGATGCCGAGATCTGGATCTTCACCAACATTACGTTATTGGGTAAGAATAGTAGAAATTAATTTAATTTTAATAGTAATTTTTTTTAATAATCTATTTTTTTATTTTTTTTATTTTTATTTTTTTTGCAGATTTGTTGAATGTTGGCTTTATTGTCATATCTTTAGCTGCGGCACTACTAACCATTCTCGATAAATATACTCAACATAAATGGAGGGAGTTTATGCGGCTGATTTACGTAGTCATATTTGCATATTTGTGTTATTTTGTTTTCATATATCTGAAACTACGCTGTACACGTACTCGTGCTTCTATTTCTCCCCCACCGGAACGAGAGGAACAGGAATAGCCACATGCTCAACACGCTACCTCTCATGCACCGGAACGAGAGCAACAGGCATAACAAGATGCTTAAGACGCTACCTCTCTCCCACTGAGACGAGAGCAATAGGAATAGCGAAATGCTCAAGACGCTGAACCGCTGGTTCTTTAGCCGGATGCTTCTGCTCAGGGACTTACTGGTCCGGTTCCAGTTGGTCAAGGACATCGGGATAATGGTGAAATCGTAATAGATATTGACAACTGATGTCGCGAATGAACCATTTGAATGAATTTATGCTTTCATATTAGGTTTGTGTTTCCTTTTTGATATATTTAACAGATAATTTTAGTTTGATATTAGGTGTGTTTGGATTTTATTTTGAGTAGAGAGTAAAATGCCTGTGATCTTCTTCTTTTATTTTGAGTAATGCTCAAGATGTTGAACCACTGGTTCTTCAGCCAGATGCTTCTGCTCAGGGACTTTATGGTCCGGTTCCAGTTAGTCAGGGACATGGGGATGATGGTGAAATCGTAATAGATATTGACAATTGATGCTGCGAATGAACCGTTTGAATGGGCTTATGCTTTCATATTAGGTTTGTGTTTCCTTTTTGATATGTATAACAAACAAATTTTAGTTTGATATTAAGTGTGTTTGGATTTTATTTTGAGTACAGAGTAAAACGCCTGTAATCTTCTTCTTTTATTTGGAGTAATGTATATTTTCTGGGTTTTGAAGGGAGGACATTCTTTTCAAAAAGACGTTCAAAATGCCTGTGATCTTCCTCTTTTATTTTAAGTAATGTATATCTTCCCATGTGGGTTTTAAAGGGAGAACATTCTTTTTAAAACGACGTTCAAAACGCCTGTGATCTTCATCTCCTATTGTTGTGTCTCAAACTGATGAACGGAGTGGATTTGTCATTCCATCTGTGTGGGCCCCATACAGCTTCCAGCTATAGGAAATTCTGTGGGCCCCATACGCCTGTAATCTTCCTCTCTTATTGTTGTGTCTCAAATGCTTGCTTCTCTCTCTCTCTCTCTCTCTCTCTCTCTCTCTCTCTCTCTTGCATAAAATTATTTCCATAAACGGAAGACGCCTGTAATCAATGGCTGAGAGAGCTAAAAAAGGAGGAACCATGTCTCCATCACTCTCTCTCTCTATCTCTGCACTTTTTTTTGTTAGCTTGTTAGTACACCCACTGTCAGATCACACTTCTCTCTCTTTGCACTCTGGTTAAAAGTTACAACCCAAAACGGTTGAACAATCCTAACATCTGATTTGTTGATACTTGATCATGGAAATCGGACCATTGGAAAAATAGTCATCTTCAACCGTCCAATAGATGTCCACCAATCTGATAATCGGATAACCATATAAGCTTAAATTCGACTATTTATGCGTCACGTATTTAATTTTTAATTAATTTCATACTGCCTGTGTATCATCCATCACATTGCACCAGAGTATTGAAGTTTTTCTCAAGAAAGAAAGTACTCACCCCACAGCCGGTATCTATGGCGGTCCTGATCGAGCTGTCCGTCAAAGGAACAAGCCTCTTGATATCATTGATGTAAGCGTCGGCCCCACGAGGGAACATAGTCCCACCACCCGGAAACCGGAACCGGTCCCCTTTGACCCTAATCCAGTTCTGGACCACCTTCTCGACCGTCAGCTCCTTGTGGGGCACGTTCGCGGACCACGCATTTCTTTACTCGCAGGCCACAGGAATGGGCTCTTGTAACCGTAAAGGCGCTGGCACTTGTCACTTGAGCAGCTCGTTCTTCATAGGACAGTGCCTCTCCCACGCATACTTTAGTGACCAGTGCGTGTCCTCGCACGGCATGTACTCGCTGTAGCTAACTTGGAAGATCGAGTATTCACACGCCTGTGCAGGCGCAGATGACTAATCAGCTTGATCTTCTAAACAAAGCCATCAATGTCTAGACAAAATGCTCGCAACGCCTATTTCTCAAAGTGCATAAAACACCCAAGTTTGTGGGGCCTACTATGCTATAAATATATAATTTAATTCGTCCATCAGGTTCTATCCGTGATGTAAGTCGTTACTGGTGGCTTAATAGTAGATTGTAAGTTTCCACATTGAGATCATGGGTTGGAGTGCGGATGTGGTGTGTGAGTGTGAAGGTGTATCTTAAAAAAGGATTCTATCTTCTTAGCTCTAAGAATTTTTAAAAGAAAAGATACAAAAAAAAAAAAAAAAAAAAAAAAAAAAAGAAGAAGCTAAATACATAACTCGTATGACATGGGCCACACCACATAGAAAAGTGGGAATTGGGGTGCCGACCATAGGTTTGAATTATTATTATTATTATTATTATTATTATTATTATTATTATTATTATTATTATTATTATTATTATTTTAACATCATCCTGCTTAAAAAAAATAAAAAATACAGTTGGACCACATGGCGAGAACTTAGTGATTTTAGGGAGCAATTTTATATTGGAACGTTGGTGTGCACTATGTGAAATTTAATCAGCGTTATCTTTTGTATTCACACCTGATTAATGGAGTTGCTTTTAGATAAACAGTATGGTATACCCTCGGAGCTTGGGTGTTCTACTCTTGCTATGTAAAGCAGGTGTTCTAGAATATTCCAGTCTGGAGCTACTTAGATGAACGGCGTAGATTGATGCATCTGCTGTCCGATGCCTACCATATTCCGGTGCATCTGCTTGTTCGATTCCCACCTGTCGCGTAACATGTTTTTTTTCTATTTCCTTTTTTATGAAATTCGGACATAACACAGAAAAGTCAAAAGTTAGGGACCGGATTATGTGCGTCCATGTGGGGTCCACCTTCATATATTAATGGTATATCAGCTCTGTATTTTCCTGCTAAAATTTTAAAAAATTGAAGCAGATTCGGATTCATGAAAGGAAAAATAATAAAAAATAAAAATAAAAATAGCTTGATACAAAACTTCTGTCGTCACAAAGTTTTTAATGGTCAATCAACACCATTTCCTGTGGTATGGTCCACATTAGATTTGGATATACTTCATTTTTTAACTCATGCCTTAAAATAGACGCATAACAAATGGACGACATGGATATGCAATAAATAAATCAAGGTGTGATCTATGGTTAGAGACTCACCGTGTTGGGTGAGGCCAGAGCCGCACCTAATCTGTTCCCTCCAAAAATTATGAGTGCCTAACCATTTAGTTGACCCCGTTTTATTATAACAAGAAGAATGGTGACGTTTGCCCCTTTTTGTTTTGTCTGAGATCGCCTAAGAGGGCCTATAACACCAACAGCTGCATCAGTCAGACTGTAGGGCTCACATGTTGTGTGTGAGATCCAGTCCGTCCATCAGGTGAGCCATCTCATGGTCATATAACGGCCCCAAAATCAGCATTATCCAGAACTAAGATGGCCACAACATATATAATAATGTAACATCACACAAAATCTCTAAATTCATGAAGTGTGCCCCTTATCCTGTTGAGGTTATCCTCATCTAAGGGTTGGATGGTATATACCCTACAAGGTGGTCCCCACACAAAAGTACTTAAAGGTGTATTCCAATCATCATTATTCTGTGGTGTGACACTTTTAAGCTGATTTTGGGCCCAAGATGGACCTCAGTGGACGGATCACACGTCACACATGCTAGACGGTAGTTTTTGAAAATGACTTAAACGACGTGAAATCCACCCGTCCATCAAGTGCATCACCCGTGTTTTGCCTTTATTGCATACTTCAGGCTGATTCAACACTTAAGTGGACCACCCCATGAAGGATTTTTTTTTTTTTTAAGGGAGAAAAAACACTCAAACTTCACCTTGCACGGTCCACTTGAGCTTTGGATATTGTGATTATTGATTAGTTATTTCATCCCGATGAGTCATATCCAATGAATGGAATGGATGGCCATGATTTTTAAGTTTCAAAAGTATCCAAAATGACGGCTAAAAGATTCACTCATGAGTATCGTTATTTTCCTAAAATGCCCTTAATCATTCATAATACAGGCCATTGGGAAGGGCAAACTAAACGCAAACAATCATGCGACTTTCGAAGATGTAGTAGTTTTTTTTTGTTTTTTTAATTTTTGTTTTCAAGTATAGACGAATGTGCATGGGAAAGATTATTGCTTTCGAGGTACGCTGCAGTACAAATCGGGACTTAACCATAGTATCTGGGGTCATTTTTCATCGGTTCAAACCGTTAATACGATGGTACTCAATATGAATGGGGTAGTTCAACCATCGGTATCTTCCAATGAAAACCGTCGAAGGATCGAAAGGGCAGAAACATTCCAATAAAGGAGATTTTGCCTTTTGGGTACTACGGTGAGACCCATCATACAAATGGTCTGGATTATTACAAATAAAAAATAAAAAATCAAAGATTCCACACGACAACGGTCTCCACTTTTAATGTCTTCCTCCACCCGTGAAAACTAAAAATGAGCAAAACAACAAAAAAGCAATAAAAAGTAACAGGCATGCACAAAAAAAGTACCGGCAATAAAAATTCATCAAACCACGGTTACCAAAATGATTGCATATGATATATTGTATACCCACTCATGCTACACAGCCCTATTCCCTGTTTCTTACCCTACACAAACACATACCCATCACACATTAATGAAGTTAAAGGGGAAAAATGAAAACGACCCATCAACCCATCAACCCATCCCACATTAATGAAGGAAAAAGGGAAAAATGAAAACGACCCATCAACAGAGATTAAGCTTTGATGCTCCAAAAAAACAAATCTTCATTTTCCATCGTCCCCTTTGCAGAGAACAAAGTGCCCCCACTATTTATTTATACCTAACTCTGATTGACAAATACATCCTCTTTCTTGTTTATGCATTTACACAGTGATGAAGAAATGGTGTAACTCTCAGTCGAGGCAGGTGCAAATATCAATTCCAAAAACCGAAAGTGGAAGGAAAAGGGTATCAAAACGTAGCTCCTTATTCTTTTTAAGTTTTCGATAGGCTGCTTTGAGTAAAAATATACTACTAGTTCAGTAGCGGGTGACGGAGGAAACGGAGAGGGGGTAACGGAACGTGTTGGCGTACTGGAAGGAGAGGCTACCGCCGTTAGAGAGGGCCTTTCCGTCGTTGACGAGGCAGTCATGGTAGTGGAGGCGCTTGAAGATGGTGGGGCATGCGCGCAGAGCTGAACCAGCCACAGCTGAGTTGGGGGGTGGGGTCATTGCCCCCTGTACACCTGTATGTCGTCCTTGGAGCACCTCTATCCGATCTTGTTCGTCTCTTTTGCCACTGCTCCCCACACGTCCCCCACATATGTATGAGACGCTAGATAGAAAACAGAAGAATAAAAATAAAAAAAATAATAAAAAGAAAAAGAAAAAAGGCAATACGAAGATATTAGAAATTTTTCAAAAAAGAGAAAAAAAAAAAAAAAAAAAAAAAAAAAAGCAAAAAAAAAGAGAGCAAAAGAGAAGACAAACAGTCAAGACAAGCTCCATCAGAAAGCACTCGTCTAGCCCACGGCTGCAGAATGTCAGCCGAAAGCGACGCAATGATGCGACTAGAAAGTAGAAGCATGCTTTTGCATTTTCTTTTGCTTAATCTTCTTTCGCTAATTTTCTTTTCTAACCTATTTTTACGTCGTGGGAGAGCCTGACATGCCTCCGACACCTGGCATTTCTGATTTGTGATGAACGGAATAGATTTCTACTATTGGTGAAGAGGTATCTAACTCATCCATTACAATTATGTAAAGGGCAGACAAAAAAGTTGGTTCGTTTTTAGCTCTGTCGACTGGCAGGATCTAATGGTTGCACGCTGTGTCCACATGCTTAGTGGCTTGAAGAACCCTACACGGTTTGGACACTACGTTACACTTACTAGGGAAAAGAAAGTTTTCAATGGTTTGTGTCCAACCCCATAAACCAAAGGCTCAGATGGTCACTGAAGCATGAGTTCCGGAAAATAGAAAGTCCATCGTAGTACAGATTATATGAACGGTTCAAATCATAATACAGCTCATCACATGGCCCATAGTGGCCGGCGATTAACACTGCACCCTAAGGCACGAGAGAGGCAAAACGAACTAAAGAAAGTGGAAAAATAAATAAATTTCTTCCATTGTTTCCTACGGTGTGGCTCTCACCTGATACTTATAATCGCCCCCTTTTGATTACCCTTCATCTATGTTGGGCACATCTGATAGATGGTTTGGATTGTATATAAACATAATAGTGTCTCAATAGTTTATCTAGAAGATTCTATTGGTTGGGCATCTGCACCCAGGTGTGGCCCACTGCTTTATGTGGCCTGATTTTGTTGCTCTGATCAATGGACGGTGTGGATCTATGGAAGACATCATGGATGGCCCACTTTGTACATTTTCCTTCCCCAAAAACTTATTGTAGCGAAAATGTTACCACCGGCGGTAGTAATAACCTTTCTGATCTCCACCATGATATGTTAGGGGGGCGTTTGGCGCATGGTAGTGACAACCTTTCTCCATCAACAAAGTCAATTTCATAAACTGCCACTTCGGAAACACGACCAACCGCTCCAAATACAGGACATGGCTAGGAGTAAGAAAATATCCATGGTTTGTGGGCCACACTACATGTCCTGTGCAGCTGGGCTATCTAAGAGTGCACTAAAAGACAGACGAACGTACCGCACACAAGTCACCGTGCTACGTGTACAGGTTTTATGGTTGGGGGCATTTTCAACTTTTTGCCCCCAAATCATATTCGGCTATGCATATCCCACCGACTCCTTTGTTTGTACAGTCAAATCAGCGTACAGATGTATATGCAATCGAATTTCAAGCGGGAGAAAGAAAAAAATTACTTTTCTTGGCTTTTTCGTATGTCAGTCCGCTGCGTTCTGAGCTCCAGTGCTCTCTTAAAAATCCTTAGAAATCGTTGCTTTTTTTTATTTTTTTCATTTTGGTGTTTTCTTGTCTCTATGTAGAAGTCTCCTATTTCCGAAGCTTCGAAAAGACGTTATAAATATTTAAAAAAAAAAAAACAAAAACTATATAAGAAAGAATTTTTTTAAAAAATAAAAACTAGATAAGACAAGATGCGTACCGTAAAAAGCACTGTCAGGACAGTCGGTGTTGGGATTCTAAGTGGGGTCCACATGATGTTTGTTAGAAATCCACACCGTCCATCCATTCTGCGATTACAATCACGCCAAATTCACATAAAGACCATTGTTCTTGGATCTGATTCTTTCGGACAGTCCGGGTTGGTCAGTTGAAGCTCAAAGGACCATAAAAGAAATGGTGTAGAAGCGTTTATGAAGTAAATTTCGAAAAATCCTCTAGCACAGTTTTTTAGCGAAGATGAAATATCGCACTAGGAATCTAATCTTACAGGACTCTTAGCTGTGCATCTCGAAACTTTGAAAAACGAATGGCTTAAACAGGTTTGGAATCAAAATAATTTCTAACAAACTTTAACGACTCAATCCATATCAACGGCTTATTCTTCTAGAGAATTCTTGCTATACAAGTGAGATCTTGATAGACAAATGGGATTACTTGAAAGGATGGCTGAGATTGAGAGGGTCATTCCTCTCAAATCAGATTTGATCCTTCCGTTTTGGAAATGAGATGTGGCCCGCATTTGACATGATTCACGCTGATGTATCCGCATGCACAAGCATGCAATCTGGTGTGAAATGTGTGGCCCAAGATCATATCAATAAGCTGGACTTTTATGAATGGTTTGGATCAAGTCACTGTGGACCCGACTGATCACAGTGATCAAACATTGGGTCGGCTACTAAAAACAATTCTCGATTTTCGAACGGGCAAGGAAAACAAGACCCCGGCTCTCCTTTAGGTGCATGGTCAAACTCATAAAAAGATCAGTCAACAAAGCTTATGTGTATATATAATTTTAAAAATTTTCTATGGGGCCCATTATCAATATGAAGAGTGCTAATGCCCACTTTATTATATATTTATATATTTCAATATTAATATTAAAATATTTTTAATAATAATAATATTATTATTATTATTATTATTATTATTATTATTATATGTATATTTATTTTATTTTATTTTTTATTTATCATGTGTTTTATAATTAAAACTCATGGCTGTCTATTAAAATTAATAATTCATAAATTAAAAGGTGTTTTATAGATATTATCAAAGTAAATTATTTATTTTATTTTAAAATTTCATTTCTTTTTATTTATATATATTATTTATGTATTATCTAAAGATCCATGGGTTCTGCTTTTGATCTAAACCATTCATCAGTTACGTCTGATTTTGTTTGCCATGTGTCCAATTTTAGGATAATAACTCGAAATTAATCATCAATAGTCCGGAAGAAGACTGTTTGGATATAATCTAGTGGTTGCATTGGAAATAGATAATTTAAATTGAGTGAATCAAGTGTTGAGTTGCACAGTGAGAATGTTGTGGACCGGATGAGCGGTGGATCCTGAAATTCAAGCATCCAAATAGCTTCTGTATAATTTGGTTTAATTTGATTTATCTCTAAAAACACATGCCCATTTAACGAAGCAACATACATGGTCTATCTATAAAAGACCGGCTGAAAAAACAGATCTAATCACTTATATCTGGAAAATTAAAAATAAATGTACAACATAAATATACAAAAAATCATCTAAGGTGGGCCCCACACTAAGGGCCCTGGGTAACACTTATATTGGTGATAGTTTTCACATTTGCAGACGCGCTGTCAGGACAGTGATATTGGTTGCTAGTACCAAGATTCTAAAATGCCAGAGTATCAAATATCTCCTCTGCCAGCATATAAACTGTACAATGCCAGAGTATCAAATATCTCTCTCCCACTGTACTCTATTAATTCGAATATGGACTTCTTCTTTTGCCACTGTTTTGTAACAGTTCACGGGGCCTTTTATTATTCCACGGTGAGGTCCATCATATGAACGGATTAGATCATAAACATGAGCCATATCCAACACCTAAAGTTCGAAGAAGATAAAGCATTACCTCTTGAAGTTGTCGTGATGAACACACGTGAAAATCAGCCGGTCCCCTCATTTGATAGGAGAATTATTTGTGTTGAATGTGGACAGTTAACATTTCATTTTAAACCATCAATTCTCCCATGTAGACGTGGCTCATCTGCTGATAGAAAACAGAAAATTTTAGTTTTTCTGTAATTTTATTGGAGAGGTGGCCTTGATTCCGTGAGGACTGCTACAATAGGGGCTTCACGTGTTTGGTACTGACAGAGTGTCAGTATGGGCAGGGCTTCCCACTGAGGTTTTTTGATAAGATCCTGGCCCCACCATTTGGTGGGACACATGTCACATATCCAAACCATTTATCAGGTAGTGGTCACCGTGAACCTGCCCTGAATGGAAAATGAGTTGATTAGGCGTATCACATAAACATAAGGGAGGTATTGGCAAAGTTGAATCACATGCCTGTCAACATCCTACGCACATGCCCTGGCCCTGGCCAATTAATACTAATACGTGTGTCTCATTGTTAACGTGGCCGGGGTAGCCCCATAAAAACGTGTATGCTTGCATATGAAAATAGATACAATCATCAATGGCTCATATTCAACACTCGTGTGTTGCTGGTTGGATGAGTGGACCGTCATGGCTTTTTGGGACTGGCGATGCTCAGTTAGCACCCCCACGTGGCACATGGCTCTGATTTCTTGGTTGCAACTTAATAACAGAAGGTTCTGCAATTAATATGCTAAGTGTACAGTTTCTAAGCGCCTGAATATCAGGAAGCGGATTGGCTGGTGTACCACACACTAGCTAGATAACTGCTGTAGGTACGTCCCATGGGAATATGGGTGTACACGAGTTGGGCCGAGTCGAACTCGCCTCAGCCGTCCAGGCTCATTCAACAGCTACACAAGGCCTGAACCCGACCCGGCCTGGTCATCGGGCCAACATCTCTAACCCGAACCGGGACCGACACGAGTTCGGGCCGAGTTCGATCCAGTTTCGAACCTTACAGCAAGTTCATGGGAAAGACTTTGACAGGTAATCCACGTCCAATTACAAGGCCCTCGATCAACGGTTTAGATAGTTGAACTATAGACTCCACAAAAAATCTAACTAGTCAGGACATTTATATACATTTGACAAAGCATAAAATAAAACATTTTATACAAATTAAATACAGTCATACACGGGTCGGGCCGGGCCGGGTCGGGTCGGGCCGGGGCGAGTCGGATTTCGGACCGAGTCGGGCCAAACTGGGAGGTATCCGAACTCGGCCTGAACTCACTTTCGGGCCTAGAAAATTGGCCCGTCCCCGACTCGAGTCCGGCCTCCGGTCAAAGCCAAATCGAGCTTTTTCGGGCCGGGTCGAGCGAGCTAACCGGGCTAGCCCGGTTTGTGTACACCCCTACGTGGGAAGACGAGCACTGATGCTCCTCCATATATGAGTTGTACTAACGGTTCAAATGAGATCAAAGTTACATGACCCCCACAATTATATATTTATTATATCGACACCGTTCATCTACTTTTAGAGATCATTTTAGAGCATTAACCAAAAAATGAATCATATCCAAAAATCATCTCTACCACACCACAAATAGCAGCAGAGATAATGATTTTCACCGTTAAATAGTTCGTAGGGCCCACCATAACGTTTATATTCCATTCAATCTGTTCATAAGGTCACCAATACCTTAATTAAGAGAAAAAACAAATTTCATATTGATCCAAAACTTCTGTGACCCCAAAAAGGGTTTCAATGGTAGAAGTTCAATCCCCCATTGCATTGGCAGTGTGGTCCAATTTATAGTTAGTACTATCTTATTTTTAGTCTCAAGCCTTCAAACAAGCTCGCCAAATGGATGGACGGTTTGAATATAACACATACATCATAATCAAATCAGACCCACCGAGTATAAGTAAGGTGGAAAATGAAACATCCAGGTCGATGTGCCCTTATAGAAAATGAAAATCACAGTGGGTCACTGATAGGTTTCAATGGTGGAGGTAATTATCATCATTACTTCTCGGGATTCATTATACTTTAGCGTTAGATCTTGATCATTTTTGGGCTTATATGTTAAAATTATATGGAAAAACGGATGAACGGTGTGAATAAAACCATACATCATGGTCGGCCCCTCGAAGCCTCATTTTTTTAGTTGCTCGGGTCAGTACCCGATCCGCGTGTCTATTAACTAACACCCCTTCTGAAAAAGCCTGTTAGTTGTAACCTGTCTCACCCTTCTCCTGAAAAAAGTCTATGACCTGTCTCACCAACGCCCTTTTATCCCTTCTAATTACTAATTACTGCACTACCCTTTCCATAGGCGGTCTCGAGAAAACTTAAAATTACCAGTCTACCCTCTACCCTCTATTAAAACAACCAGTGGGCCCACCATGTTGTTATTTAAAAAATTTTGTCTACATATGAAAACCATTCTGTATCGTACATCCCAAGATCAACAAAATAGAAAGTTAGGATGCGTCCCAACAATGGGAGAAATTTGAGAAATTTGTCTTCACTCTTCATATATGTAAGATGCACGTGATTAAAGGGTTTGATGTAATAAACACACTGTTGTAAGTCCACACACAAACATACCGTTGGCATTCCATCATATTTTTTAACCTGCCATGTGGTCCACCTGAAATTTGGATCTAGTGGATTATTAGGAACCTGATGGATGGAGTGGATTTTGCATATGCAACGTGGGTCTTTTTTTAACTCGTGCATTCCTGAAAACAACTAGACCTCTAATAGATTAAAGAAATTAGACTCACAATAGATTAAGGAAACGATATGGGTACACTACGTTTTTCTCTTTCCACCTTCTCGAACCTTTTCTAACGCCATTTCAATTTATGAAAAAAAAAAAAAAAAAAAAAAAAACGATTTTTGCAAGCTTAAGTAATAAAAATTCATCCTTTGGATTGGATTTTTCTATTCTTGGTAGATTAATTGAAGAAAATCAAATGAGTACTTCAGCTATTAACGGGTAGTACTTGTTCCAATAAGATGCTTTTGTTCCTATAACCAAGGTATTAAAAGGTGCCATAACAGTAGTTATAATGGGAACAGTAATCATTTTATGTAATGCTGGTAAGTGGTAATATTTTCTCAATAATAGCCATTATATATTAGAACAATGGCTGTAATTAACAGAAATTATTTTTTAAAAGTATAAAAATGCTGCCTCATGGAATATAAGGCTGTTTTACAAAGAAGAAAAAACATATATAGCTGTTATTTTCAGGGCCCAATCATAACTGCTTTTGAACCATTGATTTCAACATCTAATTCACCTTCAACAGACACAATCTGTATCATTCAAAAGAAAGAAGAGATATCTGAAGGGAAAATGTCATAAAATCTGATCATTTCCCACAAAGGAACTCTCTTATGTGTGCTCCACCCGTGCTAACATGACAGAAGTGTGCAGGATCTAGGCAGTTCTTCAAACAGGTCTAGTGGTGAGTGGGCCCTGGCCCAAAAATCTAGTGGGTCTACTTATCACCTGGAGCACACATCCATCCCTGTTAACTATCCATTTACGCATATCCATACCCCCAGCTGACAAGTAGACCAGCCTCACTTCTGGGATAGTGCATTTCATCAAGGGTCCCTCTTGATGAACGGCTCTAGGCCCAAATTTCACATGTGTGTCATTTTGGCAGATGTTGAGCACTGCTGTTTAGTGCTTGAAAATCCATGGTTGAGGTAAACAGAAGATTGAAAAAAAAAAAATGATAATAACTACTTGGAAATGTGAATCCCATATTTGAAAAAAAGGAATTTCCATTAAGTTATTACTGATCAGATGGTTAGGATTGTTTGTTCGTCCATGCACCAAGCCACATCCACTGTAACCTATCTATTGTGGGCCTCATGATTTGGACGGTCTGATTTGAGTTTCATACAAACCACGTGTACTTTATCACGTGGGAGTAGATTAGGTCTGGCCATCAGATTATGAGAGTGCCATTTAACCCATCCATCAAATACCTTTTTAGGCCTAAATCCTAAAATCTAAAGATATCCTTAACTCAAGTAGTCAACAAAAACTGAACTGTTTAAAATATGAATATCATTTTAAATTTTATCATGATTAAAAAAAAATACCACTTATCTTATTATGTAATTAGTAGATTGATGGACATTTATTAGATGGTTAAAAGTGAAAATATCCCATAGTGTCCATGAACGAGAGGTTAGGATTTAATGATTAAACCATTTTAGGTTTGTGACTACTTCCACAATTGATTTGTTCTAATTTGAATTAGTATTTGACATTTGTTCTAATTTGACATTTGTATAATCTTTAAGTGCATGTGTAGCAAGCATCATACTCTGCCAATGTATCAAATGACTAAGTTTCACCTACCCTTGTCTACTTTCTCTCTACCTTCCCTTGTTATATAAACGGACGCGGATTGCGTCCTACCCCGCCTGGACGGTAATCCGTCCGGGCAGGGCTCTATGGGGCCCACCATGATGTAAGTATTTTATCCACACCGTTAATCATTTTTATATGATCATTTTAAGGTATTAAATAAAAAACAAAGCAGATAAACAGATCTAGTGGACCACATCAAAGGAAGCTGAAGTGATAATGACACCTACCGTTGAAACATTTCTAAGGGCCACCATGATTTTTTTTTACCACCCAACCTATTAATAAGATCATGAAGACTTGGATGAAGCAAAAACACAAATTTCATCTTGATCCGATACTTCTCCAGCTCCCAGGAAGTTTTTAATGGTGGAAGTTTAATCCACAATTTGTGGTCCACTTAAGCCCTGAACCTACTCAAGTTTGGCGTTGTACCTTAAAATAATCATATAAAAACAATTAACGGTGGGGATAAAATACTTACACCACAGTGGGCCCCACAAAGCCTTGCCCGGACGAATTACCGTCCGTGCGGGGGCAGGACGCAATCCACGTCCTATATAAACCCGTCACGCTCCCCTCATTCTCTCACCACTCCAGCGCTTTCCCAGTCTCACGTCTCTTCTTGCTTCTTTCTCCCTTAATCCCCTCATTCCCTCACCACTTCAGCTCTCTTCCACAGTCCCACGTCTCTTCTTGCTTCAATTCCTCGTTGATTTAGCAAACTTTTCATCAAACATGTCAAACAACACCTCCGCAGGTATAACTATTATTATTATTTTTTTGAAAATAGAAGCTCATGGACTGAATGGATTAACATAAGTGGTGTGCCAAAGCTTATGCGTTTTACCGCACATCCGAAAATCAAACGATATAGAAAATTAGGATGCTATGTTTATTTGCCATCGAGCTTGTTCATAAGCCCACACGTTTGTGCAAGATCGAGTCCGTCCATCAGATACATCCCACCATGCAGATGTCCTTCACAGATAGTTGACTCTGTCTATTCATCAGCCGGGCTGCATTTTACGGAACCAAGAGAAGGAAGCATCTTAGCTGTTTAATGAGTGACAAGTCTAACTATTTGATAGGTGCATTTGCACCTTGGGGTCCACCTGGTGGACAGCTTGTATCATACCCATGTGTGCCACATTTTCACATCGGATGGCGTGTAAGTGGCTCTCCTGTACACGCGTGTGCATTTAACGGGACACCAATTTCCTACACCACGTGGTAGGAAGAGCCTATGCAGCATAAGCTACGTGGGGTCCACCATAATGCTTGCATGACATTTCCTCCGTCCATCAGTTGCACCGGTTCATGTTAAGGCTTGAGACCAAAAATCAGTCAAATCTAAAATTAAAATCGCACACACTATGAGAAAACGAGGGCATAAGAACTATTGGTGCTTTCCCTTCCTCAGGGTAGCGGTTACCTTGCCAACTGGTTGTATGGCATATAAACGTCAGGGTGGATCCTACCTTGCGATCATCATGGTGTGACCCACTTGAGTTTATGATTGGTTTGATTTTTTGGATTCACCTTCTAACATGATCCGTAGCAAATGATGAACTGAGTGGATGTCACACAAACATCTCTATCGCTCTACGAAGATTTTTCTTACCTGAAGCTTTCTTTTCTGCTTTTGACTATTTGGTATTTCTTTTACGCTTTTGACTTTTCGGTAATTAGGAGTGCAGAGAGGGGAGTGCATTTATCATTTAGTATGATCGTTCCTGGTAAAGGCAAATGTCACGTACAGCTTCTGTCTATTTTGATATTAGAATTGAGAGACGGATTAGGTGGCGTCCTACCGCCGCCCGTCTCTAGCCTCGAACGGGCCGTTCTGTGGGTTGGCCCACCATGACCTATCTGTAAATCTAAGCCGTCCATCCCTTTTCTCAGATCATTTTAAGGGATGAAAACAAAAATGAGACAGATGAAACGCTAAAATGGACAACATACCTTTTGAAAATTCATTTTAGGTCCAGACCCAAAAAAATGAAGTAGATCATCATAATACAGGAAACAGTTAATCGACCATTAAAAACATCTGGTCGGCTGCAAAAGTTCTAGATTAAGCTGATTCAACGGGTTGGATGGAAAATTAAAAGTCAGATGACCCATGAATTTTTTAATGGTGAGGATTTAATCACGACTGTTTCTTGTGGTATGGCTCACCTAAAATTTTGATTTACTTTATTTTTTAGAACATGCAATAAAATGATATGTCAAAATGGATGGCCGGTGTGGATGCAAGTAGCATATATCACAGCGAGCCCTACAGTTAGGGATACACCCAAACCGCGCCAATTGCAAACTGCTTTGCGTACGGGAGAGGAGACGGATTGCCTGCAGTCAGGATTCCTGCAGCCCTAGGTTTTGTAGGGTCCACTGTTATGTATATATTAAATCAAATCCATCCATCTTTTTGCAAGCTAAGTTTACTTTGTCACCCCTAGAAAAATGTAGATCTAAAGCTCGTGCTGACCACACCACATGAAACAGTAGGGATTAAAGTCCACCATTAAAACCTTTTTGAGGGCCACAGAAGTTCAGTATCATGCTGATATTTGTGCTTTTTTCCTTATTCAGGTCCCAAACAACCTTATTAAAACAGGTTGTATGGCAAATAAACATCTCGGTGGCCCCGGGGAGGTTTCAGGGCTGGACATCATTTTCCCCACTGCTTCCTTGTATCCATCTTAAGTTTAGGTCCGTGGCCTGAGACAACACGGCAAAACAGATGAACCGCGCAGATATAACACATACAACATGGTAGGTCATGCTGTAGGATGCGGATTGAGTACAGGTAGCTCTGTGGGACCCACCATGATGTTGAGCCCAAAAATGAGACATCCAAGGCTTAAGTGGACCACAGAGTGGAGATGAACGCCCACTATTAAAAACTACCCAGGAGCAACATAAGTTTTGACAAACTGATATTTGTATTTTCCATTCATCCAAGCCTCCGTGACTTTATTAACAAGTTGAATGGCAAATAAACATAATGATGGGCTGCAGCAAGATTTTAGTAGTGGGTGTTACTATCACCATCACTTCATGTGGTGTGGTCCACTTGAGTCTTGAATTTGCCTCGTTTTTAAGCTCATACCCTAAAATGATCTGGCAAGATGGATGGACCGCAGGGATGAAACCCATACATCAGTGTGGACCTCACGTAGCTCTGCCTGGACCGGGTCCGTCCAAGCAGGGCAGACGCAATCAGCGACCCATCTAGAGAGTTAAAAGTAGAAAAGGAATTGCGACGTAGAATGTCGTTTTTACACTTCGATACTCCGGCAAAGTGTGATGGATGATACACCGACAGACACTGAGATATTTCACATTTGGCATGTTTAACTCAAATGGTACTATCCAAGTGGACCCCACTTTAGTTGTTTTATAAAATAAAATTTATAAGAAGTGATGCCTTGACTAGTTAATTAGTTGATATCTATAGGATGGTTAAAATTAAAAAGTAATCAATGGCTAGAGATCAAGAAACAGATTTCTCCAACATCAGATGATAAAGTCATTCAATTAATAGCATTTAAGGCTTATAACCTATCTACTGTGGGCCTCATGATTTGGACGGTCTGATTTTAGTTACATACAAACCGTGTACTTTATCATACTGATTAGATTAGGTCTGGCCATTAGATTATGAGAGTGTTATCCAACCCATCCATCAAATACCCTTTTAGGCCTAAATCCTAGAATATAAAGAGATCCACAACTCTAGTCAACAAAAACTGAATAGTTTAAAATATGTATCATTTTAAATTTTATCATGATTATAAAAAAAATACCACTTATCTTATTATGTGATTAGTTGATTGATGGACATTTATTAGATGGTTAAAAGTGAAAATATTCAATAGTGTCCATGAAAGATAGGTTAGGATTTAACGATTAAACCATTTTAGGATTGTGACTACTTCCACAATTGAGTTGTTCTAACTTGAATTATTATTTGACATTTGTATGATCTTTAAGTGCATGTCTAGCAAGCATCATATTCTGCCAGAGTATCAAATGACTAAGTTTCACTTACCCTTACTTGTCTCCACCTTTACTCTTTCTTGCTATATAAACCCCTCACTCTCCCCTCATTCTCTCACCACTCCAGCTCTCTCCCATAGTCCCATGTCTATTCTTGCCTCTTTCTCCATTAAATCTCACTACCATATCCAAGAATCATGTTGAGAAAACCTTAGGTTAAAGAACAAAAAGAAGGAATAAAGGTTTTATATATGTTGGGACTCTTTTTTATCCTCATCAAGTAACCAAAGGTAGGTTGGCTGCTTTTATTTTTATTTTTCTAAAATATAGTGTGTGGGATTTGGTTTCTGTGATCTTTTAATGATACATGTGCATGACGGCCCCATCGAAACTCTTTAGAAAGAGATGACCAACATATAATGATTGAGGTGTAGGATGATTTTTTTATTTAAAATAAAAAAAAAAAAAAAATCCACTAATAACGGTGAGGCTCTTTTTTTCTATTTTCGATCAACTTTCTACATGCATTGTGAAAGCTCCTCTATTTGTAGTTGATTTACATTTTAGAATGTTGTCTACCATTTCGATTTGGTGATTTCCTTTTTATAGAGTGGCAGTTCTGATTTTATAATTTTATTCTTATGGAATTGAAAATAGAATGTTTTAAAATGGAACTTAGCTTGATTTCACATGGCAAGTTTCTTATTGAGATGTGTATCGAATGGAACTAAACTTGTTTTGACTTACTTTTTTTTTTTTCTTTTAAAAAATGAAATATGCATAGAGTCGATCATTTAAACAATGCATAAATGATTTAGCCTTAAATTAAATTGAATGAATAATGTCATCGATTTGGGGGCACTCAAATGCTCAAAAAATATTAGCCCTAAATTCATGCAAGCAATAATACTTATTTTACTAATGCACCTTAACTATTTGACTTCATTTTGGGCAATGAATTTAAAAAATTAAATTTGAATAAATAATGCCGATGATTTGGGACTTTTAAGGACTGGTCGATTCTCCAAGTTATTTTTAAATTCATGCAATCTATTGACACTCATTTCACTAATGTAATTGACCCTAAATCAATGGACTTTTACTGGATGGTGAAGAACAAAAAATATCCAATGATCCCAACTTATGCTTATTTTATTATCCTATTATTGGATTGTTTGACATTTATTAGACAATGAAGAATTAAAAACATTTAATTTCAATATGCAAGCGTTCAAAATTCATGGTCAACATATCATCACACTATTTTTATTTTTATTTTTTGAATTTTTACTTAGCAAAAAGCAAGACCCACATTTTAGTGGATTCAATTTAATTTAATACATATCAAGTGAAAAAATTTCAGATATAGCAAGCTTTATATTACACTAGACTTATGGGCGTTACTATAACACCCCGTACATTTCCGTACTCGAGTGTCACTATATAAACTGACTTAGTATGATGCAAACCTAGCTTAGTGAACATTCACGTGTAACCTAGTTTAAGTATGACCGTTGAAGGTAATCCCTATCCACATATCAAACCACCTAATAGTCAAATAATATATACTAAGTATATTATTTTATCTATTTATTATATGATAAATTTTTCACAAACATGAATCAAAAGATTATGGATGTATTTTGATAAATTATTTATCAAATAATTAATGTATAAAAATGCACTGTAATAGAGCAATATGTATGTATTTAATGTATATAAGATATTATGAAAATAATATTATATTAAATGGACATGATGAATAATAATTTCACAACATAAAATTGAATTATAAATAACAAGGTAGCATTGAATATCTTTTATAAGTATGTATACAAACATCATTAAATACTTTAATAAGGATCGTATATTATTTAACAATATTATTATTAAATATAAATATAATTTTTATTAAATATGATATTGTACAATCTTCAATTCATTTATATGTATAATATGATAGTGTATATTATGAATTATATACTAATGAATGTGTGATCAACATCAGGTAAATATTAGTATGATAATATTAAAACTAGATTTATATATATGCATGAGATTTTAATCATTTTAATTATAAGCAAATATACAATAGTAATAAAAAATTATATTAGTACTGGATAGTAACATATAATGAGAGCCTTAAAAATGCCTCATTAGGATCTTTTAACCGTTGATATTCGATCTCGGGATGATCCGACCGTTAGATCAATAGGAAGCCACTGTTAGATCCATGAATCAGCTCATACGGCCCACCTAGAACTTCGACATGCTTGATATTTAGTCAGAGAATCTATTTAGACCCCTAGAACCAAATGGACGGAGTAGATTTCCTCGATCATCACTATAGACCCCACATTTTCATTGTGTGTGTAGCATAGTGCGTGTGCACCTGCAATGCACCATGCTGGTCAAGCGGCATTTGACCTGCTTTCCCGAAGAGGTAAACTTCCTCTTTCCTTTCTCTTCACGTGACTCCCGCCCGAGTCCAGTTTAAACGGGCGGCGTCTGTTTGCGACGACCGTGGCCCACCATCAACACCCATCGGCACGATCCAAGCCATCCATCGGGTAGAGGGACCACCGGAGATCCAAAATTTACAAGGCGACATGCTGGTGGACCCGTTCATGCACACGGCACTAACCGTAAGAAGGCGGGCTCGAGGCAGATGTGTGCTTTCAGCCCTCCCAAAACCTTTCCGTTGTGATTAAGGTGGGCTACTTATGATCAATCCAAACCGTCCACCTTGTAGATCCCTCAAACACGATCAAAACCATACCACTCATGTGGATTCATGTGCACGTACGTGTGCTCAAACTCGAGCCAAACAGTGCCGCCTGCGGCTATCTTACCGGAAATGGAAACCCATTTTTTTGCTGCCAGCTGGCACGATCCGCGTGAGTCACTCTTTCTCCATCCTGACCATCCATCTTAGAGCAATCCTAGCCCTACAAACTAGTTTTTTTTGGTTTAAAGGAAAGAAAATGAGAGAATCGGCTGTTTTCCTCCTGCCACCGAACCCACCACCGAAACCTCTGTGGAACTTCAAACTCCCCATTCCACAAGCTCCCCTACAACCATCCAAATCATTTAACACCGTCAGAGTGAAGGAAGAGGCTTCAAGATGAAATCCACCATGGGAGCCGTCTCCTTCTTCTCCGTTGGAGCCGCGCGGAGTCGCACCGGTTGAGGGCGATTTTCCATCAGATTTGGAGTCCCTACTGGCCTTGGTCGAAGGAGAGAGAGAGAGAGAGAGAGAGAGAGAGAGAGAGAGAGAGAGAGAGAGAGAGAGAGAGAGAGAGAGAGAGTAAGAAGGAATAAGAAAGAAGAGAAAGAGAAAAGAAGAAAGAGAGGAGGCAGCGGCAGTCACTGCACTGCACCGTCTGAGACAGCTGAGTACCGGGCGTCAGAGTACAGGTAACGCTCAGTCCCGTCACTCCATTTCGACCTCCGGCATTATAGGGTTGTTTAGCTCCCTTTAACTAGGCCACTGTTGTTCGAAAACCAGGCCGAAACTCGGCCGTTGCTGGGCAAGTGAGGTGAAATCGGTCCGCCATGAATCTGAGGTGAAATCGGCCTTCAGCTGGGCCAAATCGGGACTGAAACCAGGCCCTCAGCAGGCCTTGGATCGAGCTAAAGATCGGCCTCCAATCTGGACAGATACGGCCTCTCAAATGGGCCGTAGATGGAGCCATGACAGGTCACGATCTTAGCTGAAACCATGCCTTCAATCCAGGCAGAAATCAGGCCTTAAGTGGGCCGGGAATTGAACCAGAAGCGGGCCTCCATTGGGCCTTGACCTGAGATAGAGCCAGGCCTCCATCTGGGCCATGGCACTGTGTTGAAAAAAAGGAGAGGCTTCAGTGGGCCACACCACACCACACCACTCAGTGGGCCGCACCAGAGAAATGTCTCGGTGGGTCACTTCACACAGACATTGGGCCAGCCTATAGGCTCTCCTGCCCAGCTGCTAGGCCAGAAATGGCCCAGCCAATCCCACCCATGGCTGCATTGTCCTGCTTGGCCAAGGACCGCCCAACCAGCCATAGACATAAAACGATAGCTGTTATAGGTGGGAAAGACAGATTTCTAACAACTATTATGGCTATATTTTTCCGAGAAAAAAAAAAAAAAACATAGCTGTTATTTTTACTCGGGCCCAAGCATAACTGAAAGGAGAGATGTTTGAAGGGAAAATGTTATACAATCTGATCAATTCCCACGAAGGAACTCTCTTTTGTGTGCTCCACCCATGCTAACATGACGGAAGCGTACAAGATCTGGGTGGTTCATCAAACAGGTCTAGTGGAGAGTGGGCCCTTGCCCAAAACTCTAGCTGATCTACTCATCAAGTGGAGTACACATCCATCCCTGTTAACTATCCATTTATGCATATCCATACCCTGACACATCCATGCCAGAAGATGTTTGAACAAACAAATGTCCGTGCTGGATAAGTTGTGGCCCACCTCCAGCCACTGTTCGTATGATCTACGCCGTCCATCGAGATCGGACAGCTGATCTTACCCGAACCACGTGGCTCACACACCTCCATGCACGTGTGCATGTGTACGATAGTGGCACAATCAGGCCATATATATTGCTTTTGAAGTAGGAAACCACGTCCGATCTCGTGCCAGCTTGGCGATCCACCTGCGGCTACATCTTTCAATCTCAGCCGTTCTTCCCGGCGCCAATCCTCGCCCTACGTCCAGCACCGAGAAAGGCCGAACAGCCTGCTGACAGGAAAAAAGTAGTGGGAATCTTTCCCATTCGGGAAGACATGCTGGCTCGATCCAGACCTCACGTCGGAGCTCCTCAACACCATCTCAGCCGCTCAGACTAGGGTAGCAAGGGCTCTAGCCTTTTGTTTGAGGAAGGCTCCCATTCACGCGAGAAAATGGGAACGGCGGAAAAACTTGCGAGTATGTGTGAGGACCCAGTTTGCGATGGGATTGGTGGGCCCCAGATGGATAAGTGGACCCATCTAACCCATCCACATGGCATGGATTGCCATCTTAAACCTTCTATGAGAAATAGCCATTAGTGGCGACGCCATCTTTTCCATCAAACCAGAAAACCCACCGCCATAGAGTGGGCCCCATTTCTTGATCTCGGGCGCTAGTGTGGTTGGCAATGATGATACGAATCCATCCCACGTGATTGATTTTCCCCATGAAAACCAAGAAATAAGAGGTGCGGCCAGCCCCATTCTAGCCGTTCGTGGTTATAGATGGAAACGGTCGAGAGCGAGCCCTCGGCCTATAAAAAGACCGCGTCCTTCTCGAGATCCCAGCAAGGGTTGGGAATAGAGAGATAAAACAGGAGAGAAAAATCGGGAGAGAATCGACATGAGTTTGGAACTGCACCACAGTTTTGCTGACCAGACCAACTCGGGCTGAGTCGAGGTGACCCAGGAGAGAGTCGAGGAGACCAACTCCGATGGTGCTGGGAGGTTTAGGGCATCAAAACAGAGAGTTTATATTACAAAGGGTTCGCTGCTCTACTCCTTGCAGCCGCACCTCCAAAACTCGCCCTTTTCTTTCGAATCTCGAACCCACCATTAACTGAATGGGAGCTTCGAAATCTCCCTCCTACTAGCCTCCTTGGATTGATTCCTACCGTCCCCACGGCTTGGATTGGAGAAAACTCCGTCAGATGGTAATCCGCCATTGAAGCTCGGAGCTTCTTCCTCAGTCCGACCAGGTAATGGCATAGCTTCTTTTGGTTTGTCTTTTCTTTTTTTTTCTTCCGGTTCTCTTCTTCCTTTCATGGAGGTTCCAGCCACGTTTGGAGGCCATATTTTGGCCCAGAAGTCCAGCCGTAAAAGGGACTTCGAGCATAGCCAAAAAGGGCCTGAAATGGGGTCACAACCTCAACTGAGACCGACCTCCAATCTGGACTAAGACAGCCTTTCAAATGGGCCATGGAAGACGCCGAAAACCAGCCCTCACCATGCACTGCAGTGGGCTATGAAATCAGGGCACAAATGCAGCCGATTTTTCAGATGGGAATAGCTGAAACTGCAACATGAAACCAGCTGATTTTTCAGTTTGAAAGCAGTTGAAATTGCAACCTGAAAACAGCTGGTAATGGGCTCTGATCTTGGCTTGAATCAGGCCTCAAACAGGCCTTGATTCTGTTGGCTATATTAGCCAGAGTTTACTTGGCTTTTCAAAGCCTTGGGTTTGAGCTCACTGGACTCGTGGAGGAGAAGAAGAAACTTTGTATTTCCTACTGTATGTTGCTTACAAGCTTGCTGAATTTGTTTAACTTACTACAACCGGATACACAGGATGCCAATTTATAGGCATTTGAATGTTTAGGTGAAATGACAAGACTGCCCCTACTAGGAGCTTCCAACATTAACTATTCATAGAAAAATACACACGCAGTTTCATCTTCCAAAACAGCTACATGGGAACTCCTATACATTGGAAGATGAACAATCACAAGAAATGTGGTTTTAGATTGCAATTCAACACTCCCCTTCAAACCAAAACCGGCTTCATTCCGAGCATCGTTCTTAGTCGTTTGAATGCATCGTCGGTAATGCCTTCGTGAAAATATCGCCACTGTTCCGTAGTATGACAATACTCTAATTTTA
The DNA here is from genome assembly GCA_030180095.1 of Magnolia changhungtana. Lineage (NCBI taxonomy): Eukaryota > Viridiplantae > Streptophyta > Magnoliopsida > Magnoliales > Magnoliaceae > Magnolia > Magnolia changhungtana. The sequence goes on from JASAUF010000382.1 coordinate 5,511,026, forward strand.
TCATTTTTCGCTTCACATGATCTCTCAGAAAATGATATGGTATCAATGTGTTTGCTTCTTCCATGCCGCATGGATTTTCAAGCTAGTTCGATTGCCGACTTGTATCCACATAAATGATGTAGATCCTTCTCCGGATGCTTCACTCCTTTAGTAGGTTTCTCAACCAAATTCCTTCACAAACGGTGGACGATCTTTCGCCACTACGCTTCACATGTGGACAGGCGACACACTCGCTTCGAATTCCATGTGAAAGCGTCGTTCAAGATAGAATACATAGCCAGTAGTGCTTTTTCTTTCATCTTGGTCACCTCCCCAATCTTATGTCGAGTATCCATATAGCATTGCTTCATCATTGTATGGATAGAAAAGACCGAATTCTATTGTTCCTTTGACGCACTGAGGATTCTTTTTGCCTAACCAATGTGATTCTTTTGGTGCTTCCATGTACCTACTTAGAAGCCCAACACGCAGACGATATCCGCCTTGTGATTGTGAGGTACCTTAGGCTTCCAATCGACTCTTGAATATAGTCGAATCAACGCTTCTTCCTTCTCCATCCTTTGTCAACTTTAAGCCCGTTGCTACAGGCGTGTTTACGGCATTGCAATCGGCCATTTTGAACTTTTCAAGCAATTCTTTGGCATACTTCTTCTGTGATATATAGATGCCACCATGTTGTTGCTTCACTTCAATGCCTAGGAAAAAGGACATGAGACCTCCGTCGGTCATCTCGAACTCCTTAAACATAGCCTTCTTGAATTCATCAAACATTGATCATTTGCACCTCCACAATGTGACGAATCATCAACATATAGGCATGCTATAAGTATATCGCCATGAGCATTCTTCTTGATGTAAACTGCATGCTCATATGGACATTGGGCGAAGCCGTTCTCTTGAAGATAGTTGTCGATGCGTGCATTCCAAGCACGTGGAGCTTCCTTCAACCCATAGAGGGCTTTCTTCAGTCGATACACCTTGTGTTCCTCCCCTGCATAACAAAGCCTTCAGGTTGGTCAACATAGACCTCTTCCTCCGAGAATTCCATTTAGGAATGCAGATTTCACATCCGGTTGGTAGATCATCCAACCGTGATGCCTGCATGGGAGATAATCATCTCACGGTGTCAAGGCGAGCAACAGGAGCGAAGACTTCTTCATAGTCCACCCCATACTTGTTTATAGCCCTTTGCTACGAGCCTTGCCTTGTAGCGATCGATCTCGCCATCAGCGTTTCGCTTGATCTTGTACACCCATTTGACACCAATAGTTTTCTGGCCATTAGGAAGCGTAGTCAGCTCCCATGTGTCATTTTTCTCAATGACATGAATTTCTTCTTTCATAGCAATTCTCCAACATTCTTCTTTTATGGCCTCTTGAAATGTCGAGGCTCATGATCTGCATGACGAGTAAAAGATTGACCTCTTCGCTTGCTCATAAATGTCGCTTAAGCTTTTCATTTTTATGGGTGCCATGGGTGAGGATGAGCTGGCTGAAATTTGATTTGGAGTGCTTTCAGGAGTGATGGAATGTACTCCTGGACTTCTGCGAACTGATGATGCGGCCGAAGAAGGTATTGTGGGCGTTTGCTCTTGATGGTCATGCCTTTCTTCATGTTCTTCTGTTTCGACTAGAATATCTTTGGTCGATTCTTCATTATTCCATTTCCAAGCTTCTTCCTCACTAAAGACCACATCTCTACTCACCACTACTTTATTGGTTAGTGGATTGTAGAGCTTGTAGGCTTTAGATGCTTCACTGTAGCCGATGAAGATGCATTTTTCGCCACGATCATCAAGCTTCCTTCTTCTTGCTTCTGGAACTTGAGCGTAGGCGACACACCCAAAGATCCTTAGGTGCGCCACGCTCGGTTTGTAGCCACTCCATGCTTCCTGTGGTGTCATGTTTCTGACGCTCTCTGGTTGGACACCGATTGAGCAAGTAGGCTACATGCAACTGCCTCTGCCCAGAAGCTCTTTGGTAGGCCTTTTTCCTTCAGCATGGTCCTTGTCATGTCGAGGATGGTGCGGTTCTTCCGTTCCGCAATTCCATTCTGTTGTGGCGTGTAAGCTGCAAAGTATGTTGTTGCTTAATGCCATGCTCCCTGCAAAAATCTCGAAATGCATTTGAGGTGTACTCTCCACCTGCGTCGATCCGAGTACTTTAATTTTGTGACAACTTTCAACTTCAACACGAGCTTTGAACATTTTAAAGATAGTGAAAGCGGAAGATTTTTCTTTGATGCAATACACCCAAAGTCTTCTTGAAATCATCAATGAAGGTAATAAAATATTTATTACCTCCAAGAAGGGTGTTTCAAGTGGTCCGCAAATATTAGTGTGCACCAACCGAAGTGGTTCTTTGCTCTTGGACACTCCACTTGGGAAGGAGTTCCTTGTTGCCAGCCGAGTGTGCACGCCTCACACACATGTTCAGAAGCTTGATAGCCTTGCAAGCCATGCACCATGCTTGATGAGGATAAGAGTTTAAGGCCACCTGAAATGGAGATGCCCAAAACGAAGATGCCATCTCCATGAATCATTCTTCACGAGTCCATAAAACACTTCTCACCTTTGTGTTGATATGGAGCGGAAACATGCGATTCTTCGCCATTTGAACTTTGAGCCACAAGTCTCTTGTGAGCATCTCTTATAGAGAGAATGATTCTCTCCATGTGTATGACATACCCCTTCTCAAGGAGTTGGCCGATACCGAGGATGTTATTTTTCATATTTGGTACGTAATACACATTAGAGATATAATTTGGCTCACCATTCTTCGATAGATTTTAATTTTTCCTTTGCCAATCACGGGTACCTTTGATGAGTCGCCAAAACTCACGTCACCACGAACTCCTTCTGTGAGTTCCACGAATAGTTCTTTGTTACCACTCATGTGGTTGCTTGCACACCGTGTCAAGATACCACACATCCATTTCGTTCACATGCCTTTTCTTGTGCGAGGAGGAGTGTGGAGACTTCTTGTTCATGGTGTGATGCTTCAAAGATAGTTGGATCGTTCATCTTGATCCACTTTGCTCCAACACTCGAGGCATAATGACCGAATTTCTTGCAATTGTGGCATTGAACATTCTTTGTGTTTCCACGACCATGTGTGAATTTCTACCATTTCCTCTTCCACATGAACCGGTAAACTTTTGTTGATTTTGTTGATGGCTTGGATGATATCCGCCCCTTCGCCTCACGATTGCTTAGTGCCACGACCCGTTGTGTATGGCCATTCTTTTGTTCATTTAGAGTCAACTTAGACTCTAAGGCATGTTCAAGTGTTGAACCAAAGATTCTTTTGCATTAATTTGCTCATGCACTTGCAACGATCCCATCAATTCTTCAATGGACGCTTTTCAAGGTCCTTTGATTCTTCGATCGCCACAACCACATGCTCAAACTTGGTTGTGAGAGATCGTGATTTTTCAATGACACGATGTCTTCAACTTTTTCACCATTTCTTTTTAAATTGTTAATAATAACAATTAGACGTGAGAAGTAGTCAGAGATACTCTCACCTTCCTTCATGTGCGCTGCTTCAAACTCGGCTCTTAGTGTTTGAAGGCGAACCCGCTTCACTCGATCAACACCCTTGAAGATGGTGCCAAGAGTATCCCAAGCTTGCTGACTTTGTTCATACCAAACGGATTACATGAAACTGCATGTGTATTTTTCTATGAATAGTTAATGTTGGAAGCTCCTAGTAGGGGCAGTCTTGTCATTTCACCTAAACATTCAAATGCCTATAAATTGGCATCCTGTGTATCCGGTTGTAGTAAGTTAAACAAATTCAGCAAGCTTGTAAGCAACATACAGTAGGAAATACAAAGTTTCTTCTTCTCCTCCACGAGTCCGTGAGCTCAAACCCAAGGCTTTGAAAAGCCAAGTAAACTCGCTAATATAGCCAACAAACTAGTATCGAGCTTGGTTCTTCTCCTACAGGGAGTTTTCCATTGCCAGCTTTTTCCAATGAACTCTGATTTTTCCGAAAAAATCTGTTTAAGAAAAGTTGGTTTTTGTTACCTGGTTGGAGTTGTCAGCAGTTTTTTCAGAAAAAAATCAGACTGCAAAGCCAAGTCGCAGAGCCTAGTACAGTTTGGAGAAGTTTTCATTTTTCCAGCCAAATAAAAAAAAAAAAAAATCGGATTTCAGCAGTTTTGCTTTTTCAGCCAAATCTGTTTCTAAAAATTCTGTTTAAAAAAAATCAGATTGTAGAATTTTTTTTCAGCTAAAAAATCTAAAAAAAAAAAAAACAAAAAAAAAAAAAAAAAACCCTGTCTCTGATACCAGTTTGTTGGCTATATTAGCCAGAGTTTACTTGGCTTTTCAAAGCCTTGGGTTTGAGCTCACTGGACTCGTGGAGGAGAAGAAGAAACTTTGTATTTCCTACTGTATGTTGCTTACAAGCTTGCTGAATTTGTTTAACTTACTACAACCGGATACACAGGATGCCAATTTATAGGCATTTGAATGTTTAAGTGAAATGACAAGACTGCCCCTACTAGGAGCTTCTAACATTAACTATTCATAGAAAAATACACACGCAGTTTCATCTTCCAAAACAGCTACATGGGAACTCCTGCTATACATTGGAAGATGAACAGTCACAGTAAATGCAGGGTTTTGGATTGCAATTCCAACAGATTCAAGCTGAAATGCAGGCCTCAGATTGGACAGCGTGGTGGGCTGGGAAACGGCCCAGAAAGTGGGTCTCCGGTGGGCCGCACGCTGCTGTGTGGGCCAACCATGATGTATTTGCTTTACAGCCATGCCGTCCATCTGTTTTTCTGGAGTGGGGCCGCTCCTGAGATTTAAATCTCAGTGGGCCACGCCCTGCAATAAAAGATTTTTTAAAATAATAAAATTAAACAAAAAAAAAAAAAAAAAAACTGATTTAGATTCTCTTATTGAAGGGGGTCCCATCGATAGTATTAATACAGGTCATTGATCTGTTGTCCGCCACACAGCAGATCTGTTTTTTTTTTTTTTCTGTAGAATTTTGTTCTTCAGCCCTAAGATGCGTCAGCTTATGAAAGCTGTTCTTTGCTTGTGTTAACATATGACCTGCTAAAAATTTAGTAAGTAGTGACACTAGGTAGCCACATTATACCATCATATGAACCCGTCACTTCACAACATTTTTATTGCAGTTATTTATCATGATCTTTTATGTAATTGACTTTATTCATCTTACACTATTTTTTACTCTACACATTGCACTGCATTTTGGATGGCCTGTTTCATGCTAGATGAACAATTTTGTCTTACAAGTCCTTGAGCTGTGTTTCTTGGATAACTTTAGGGCCATTTGGGTGTGAGAAAGTCCAATTTGTAACTCCTCAGAACCCCGCTCTGATCTAAGATATTATAGCGTGTTCCCAACAAGTTAAGTTACAAGTTGGTGTACATAGTTGGAAATCTGTTTCTTCGGTTTCAATGCATTTTATTATGAATTGGCTGGATGACAAATGTTAGTTTCGATTGATTAGGACCATATGATTCCTCTAAAAGGCTCTGCTAGACAAGATGTGTTTTGTTAATTACAGAAGGTACACATTTAGTAGATGTTTTCTCAAGATGAGCAGAAGTAATCCATTTTCTCCATGCTTGCTAGTTCTTCTCAAGTATTTGCAAATGAATTTTTTATTATAAAATAAATAAAAACTTTTGTTTGATAGTATTTTGAATTCTATTATTTCATTTAAATTTCTTCAAAACAACAGTCCGTTTGGTAGAAGAAGTAACATCTCTAGCCGTGCTCCTTGAGTAATAGCTCCTTTGGAGCCTGCTTTCACGTCAACCCAAACATCCTAGCGTGGAACTACCAGATCTGTCCGTTAAGTCTAAAAGAGACACATTCAACAATACAAAATTATAATGATTACATAAATAAGGTGTTTATTTTTCTTATAGTGTTTATTTTTCTTCATGAATCATCATAAATAAGGTAGTTTTACAATAAAAAAAATTGTAATGATTACAATTTTCATTTCTTATATTGCATTTGAATATCGATTCTTGTGCGGTAATTCTTGTGTTAGCAAACACTATTCAAAGATAATGATGGCTCATTTGCTTATAATTACACTGGAAAGTGTAAAAACAAACATGCTCATGAGGATTTCATTGTCTTTCTTTTCCCCTCATTGATGGGATTTTGCCATCCATGGTATGCCGAGATTTATGCACAGAAAGTTATTCTTACTCACTTTTTTTTCCCTCTTTCTAATTGAATATAATATTCTAGCATTTACTTTATCCATATGCAGTTGGTGCCATGTGAAACTGGCTTATTTACTTAACATGCACTTCTTAATTCAGGTAATTGAATATGTTGTCAATAAGTGATTTGATATATGACGTAGAATTTCAATTTCACATGGCAATTGAGGAAATTGCTTCTGAATAATTAATTATTCACTACTCTCGATCGGACATTTAACATTTAAATAAATGCCTCTGAGAAATTGAGGAAATTGACGTAGAATTTCAATTTCACATGGCAATTGAGGAAATTGCTTCTGATTGGATTGTGGCCAGAAAAGAGTGTCACATTCATCAACGATCATGATACGGGATCCACACAACAGTTATGGTAGGCCCTGTAAATGTTTTAACGGTGAGAATCATTCTCACCACTTCTGTTTGTTGCGTGGTCTATTTGAGCTTTTGCTACTACTCGTTTTTGGGATTAAGGTCTAAAATGATCTCGCGAAATGGATGAACGGTGTGGATATAAAAAATACATCCTAGTCTGGCTCATATAGCTTTGATTTCCTTTGAACCGTTCGTACAGGTAAGCGCACGTCTTCGCACAGCACGTACACACATAACTTGCTGAGAAGTCACTGTAGCCAAAGAAAAAGACAAAGCATGGCGCAACAGAAGAAGAAAAAGAAAGGTACATATAATTATTATTTTTTTCTAGGGTTATTGTGCATAATAGGCATGGGAGACTGTTACGGAACGTGTTGTGTCGTTTTTAGACCATCTTCATTTCGGACTGTATGGCATAACGACTAATATGCAATGGATTCGGCACACCTTGGTATTAACCGACTCGGCTCTCAATATTCTAAATATAGTGGGCCAAGGTCAAAATCCCTCTCCCAATAACCCACCTTAACCATTTAGATCAATTAATAATCATAAAAATAAAGTGTCAACCTTTTTTACCACTAACTCAGTGGTTAGGCCCACAACCATTTTGTTGGGAGAGATTTATCCCGATCATCGGATCAACGTAAATGGTAGGCCCCTCCATGAAGATCCTCGACTGGTAGGTTGTGCTGTTGAAATCAATGGATGGCCCAGGGTTAGACTCAGCATACACGTTTGGCCCATGTAATGAGTGGGTCAGCCTAATTTTCAACATATGTGATTCTCATGGAGATTGAAGAGCCCCACTGATTACATGGTTCAGAGATTTGACCTGTTGATGTGATGGCCGGGCCTCACCCAAAATGACAATGCAATAAAAATTCCCCAAATGGGAAGATTGAAACTTTGGAGTGGACTGCTACACTTTTACATTCTGAATTGTCTATTTGTCCGGTCACCTATTGAATGGTTGGGATTTTACCATTTATAATATTTTTGGTGCATCTTCCATTCAAAGAGAGGACTCTGATGACAATGGTTTAAATCAGGGAACGATTGTCCTTGCCTGCTATATGGTTTTACAAAAACATCCGAACCCAAAAACATCATGCTGAGTCCTATTAATTTCCAATTTTTTAAACCAACCAAGTTGGTTTAATCTTACACAATGTATGATATCTCTATAAAAAAAAGTTTATACTGCTTCTATTTTGACTCAGGATGAACAACCATTTCAAGGCATCATCTCACAATATAGACCAATTATCACCTTTTAATGAGTCAGATGGTAATTTTTTTACTTCTTAGAGGTCTCACCATCCAAGCATATATGGTCCAATGGACAGTCAAATAGTAGAAAATTATACATCCTATGGTGGGCTGACTGTTTGGACAATTTTCAGTTGTGTACTGCCCATCACGTAAAAGGTCTCACTCTACATCTTGATGCATGGGTGTGATACATTGAAAATTGTAAAGCTGACTATTGTTAAATTTGATCGTTTGAAGGCCACATAATCTTATGGTCGTCACACAAATGTGCCGGATTAGATCGAATAGTCACATGTAAAATGATATATGACATTGATTTGTGGTCGAGTTGTTTGATTGTTAGCTTCAAAGTAAAGGATGGCATGAAATTACTGCTGAATACATGGTTAGAATAGAGGAAAACAATATTTATGCATAGCATTGCACTATATCAATATACATTATGGTCGCTGCCCAATGTTAGTAAACATTTCATAATAGGCATTTCAAAATCAATGTATAAAATGCTTCTATATTTTGGCCAACAATCTTTAAATGTACCAAGACCATGTGCCCAGCTGGTATTGATTCATACATTCACATCATGCTCATTTTAAAGGGTTAATAATATCTCTATTTATTCAATGCAGGTTTATTTGGGAATGTAAATATTTGGAATGGGTGGAATAGGAAAAGGTAAGTAAATATTTTCTAAATATAATTTATGTTTGATAAGTTATTTGATACCATTTGACTAAGATTTACTGGTCCGGTTCCGGTTGGTCAGGGACATCGGGATGATGGTGCTTCTGCTCCGGTTGGTGAGAGACATCGGGATGGTCCTGCTCCTGCTCCGGATTTACTCATCCGGTTTGATAGTTTTTTATTTTATTAGTTTAATAGTATGATAGTTTTTATTTTATTAGGTGTGTTTGATATGTTTAACAGATAATTTTATTTTGATATAAGGTATGTTTGATATTAGTTGCAAGTTCCTCTCCTATTGTTGCGTCTCAAACTGATGAACGAAGTGGATTCGTCATTCCATCTCTCCTATTAGTTTGATAGTTTTTATTTTATTAGTTTAATAGTTTGATATGTTTAACAGACAATTTTATTTTAATTTAAGGTATGTTTGATATTAGTTGCGAGTTCCTCTCCTATTGTTGCGTCTCAAACTGATAAATGAAGTGGATTTGTCATTCCATCTCTGTGGGCCCCATACAGCTTCCAACTACAGGAAATTCTGTGAGCCCCATACGCCTGTGATCTTCCTCTCCTCAAACGCCTATTTCTTTCTTTTCTTTTTTCTTTTGCATAGAATTTTTTCTATAAATGGAAGACGTTGTAATCAATGGCTGTAATCAATGGCTGAGAGGGCTAAAAGAGGAGGAACCATCACTCTCTCTCTCTCTCTCTGCACTTTTTTACTTTATTATATTTTATTATTTATTTTATTTTTTTTGTTAGCTTGTTAGTACACCCATTGTCAGATCACACACCTCTCTCTCTCTTCACTCTCTCTCTCTACACTCTGGATAAAAGTTACAACCCAAAAATCTTAATGGTTGAACAATCCTAACATTTGATTTGTTGATACTTGATAATGGAAATCGGTCAATTGGAAAAAATATAGTCATCTTCAACAGTCCGATAGATGTCCACGTTCACGAACCACGCGATTTCTCTACTCGCGGGCCTTGGGAACGGGCTCTCGTAACCGTGACGGCGTTGGCACCAGGCATTCGAGCAGCTTGTCCTTCATAGTTATGTACAAAAGAACAAAGTGCCCCCACTATTTATTTACACCTAACTCCGATTGACAAATATGCCCTCTTTCTTGTTTCTGCATTTACACAGAGTGATGAAGAAGGGTGTAACTCTCAGTCGGGCGGGTGCAAATATCAATTCCAAAAATCGAAAGTGGGAGGAAAAGGGTATCAATATGGAGCTCCTTATTCTTTTTAAGCTTTTGATAGGCCGCTTTGAGTAAAAATATACTAGTTCAGTAGCAGGTGAGGGAGGAAATGGATAGGGGGTAACGGAACGTGTTAGCGTAATGGAATGAGAGGCTGCAGCTGTTAGAGAGAGCCTTTTAGAGGTTGATGAGGCAGTCGTTCTAGCGGAGGCGTTTGAAGATGGTGGGGTTAATCATGCATGCAGAGCTAAATCAGCCACAGCTGAGGTGGATGCCTGAGATCACCCGATCATGCAAACGTTGAGAATCTCCACCGTATACGTCGGAATGCCGTTGGGGAGTGGGATCGTGGACCCCTAGTACACCTGGATGTCGTCCTTCAAGCACCTTCCTCCATCCTATTCATCTCTTTTGCCGCTGCTCCCAACGCGTCCCCCACGTACTACGTACGAGACGCCAGACAGATAACAAAAGAATGGAAAGAAAAAAAATTAAAAAGAAAAAGAAAAAATGACAATACGAAGAAATTAGGAAGTTTACAAAAATAAAAATAAAAAAATAAAAAAAACAAAAGCAAAAGAAAAGACAAACAAGCACTCGTCTAGCCCCCCGCTGCCGAATGTCAGCCGCCCAGGATAAAAACATGCTTTTTCGCATAGCATTATTCCAAAGCGACGCAATGATGCGACTAGAAAGTAACATTGCCAAGTTTTTTGGGTTCCACAATGATGCCACTTCAGGAACACGACCTACTGCTCCATATACAGGACATGGCTAGGAGTAAGAAAATATTCATGGTTTGTGGGCCACACTACATGTCCTGTGTAGTTGGGTCATCTAAGAGTGCATTACAAGAGAGGCGGACATACCCCACACAAGTCATCGTGCTACGTGTACAGAGTTTTATGGTCGGGGGCATTTTCAACTTTTTGCCCTCAAATTATATTTTGATCTCGGCTATGCATATCCCACCGACTCCCTTGTTTGTACGGTCAAATTAGCGTACAGAGATATATGCAATCGAATTTCAAGCGGGAGAAAGAAAAAAATTGCTTCTCTTTAGCGTATCTGATATGCCAGTCTGCTGTGTTCCGAGCTCCGATGGTCAATAAAAAATCCTTAGAAATCGTTGCTTTTTTTTTTTTTTTTTTTTTCTCGTCTCTATCGTAGAAATTTCTTATATCTGAAGCTTCGAGAAGACGTTACAAAATTTAAAAAAAAAAACAAAAAATAAAATAAAAACTATATAAGAAAAGAATGATTTTTTAAAAAACAAAAACCAGATAAGACAAGATGCGTGCAGTAAAAAGCACTGTCGGGACAGTCGACGCTGGGATTCTAAGTGGGGTCCACATGATGTTTGTTAGAAATACACACCGTCCATCCATTCTGCGATTACAATCACGGCAAATTCACACAAATACCATCATTCTCGGATCTGATTCTTTTGGACGGTCCAGGTTGGTCAGTTGAAACTCAAAGGACCGTAAAAGAAAGGGTGCAGATGCGTTTATGAAGTAGATTTCGAAAAATCCTCTAACACAGTTTTCTGGCGAAAACGAAATATCGCGCGATAGGAATCTAATCTGTTCCAGGACTCTTAGCGGTGCATCTCGAAACTTTGAGAAACGAACGGCTCAAACAGGTTTGGAATCAAAACAATTTCTAACAAACTTTAACAACTCAATCCCTATCAACGGCTTATTCTTTTAGAGAATTCTTGCTATACAGGTGAGATGTTGACTGACAGATGAGATTACTTGAAAGAATGGCTGAGATTGAGAGGGTCAGTCCTCTCAAATCAGATTTGATCCTTCCGTTTTGGAAATGAGATGTGGCCCGCATTTGACATGATTCACGCTGATGTACCTGAGTGCACAAGCATGCGATCTGGTGTGAAATGTGTGGCCCAAGATCATATCAATAAGCTGGACTTTTATGAACGGTTTGGATCAAGTCACTGTGGACCCCACTGATCAAACATTGGGTCGGCTACTAAAAACAATTCACGGTTTTCGAACGGGCAAGGAAAACAAGGCCCCGGCCCTTATTTGGGTGTATGGTCAAACTCATACGAGGATCGGTCAACAAAGCGTATGTGTATATATAATTTTTTGAATTTTCTGTGGGGCCCATTATCAATCGGAAGAGTGCTCAGGCCCACTTTATTATATGTTTATATATTTCAATATTAATATTAAAATATTTATAATAATAATAATAATTTTTTAATTATTATTATTATTATATGTATATTTATTTTATTTTATATTTTATTTATCATGTGTTTTATAATTAAAACTCATGGCTGTCTATTAAAATTAATAATTCATAAATTAAAAGGTGTTGTATAGAAATTATCAAAGTAAATTATTTATTTTATTTTAAAATTTCATTTCTTTTTATTTATATATATTATTTATGTATTATCTAAAGATCCCTCGGTTCTGCTTTTGATCTAAACCATTCATCAGTTACGTCTGATTTTGTTTGCCATGTGTCAAATTTTAGGATAAGTTACATGTCTAATGATTGAATTAACTCGAAATTAATTATCAATAGTCCTGAAGACTGTTTGGATGTAATCTAGTGGTTGAATTGGAAATAGATAATTTAAATTGAGTGATCAAGTGGTGAGTTGCACAGTGAGAGTGTTGTGGACCGGTTGAGCGGTGGATCCTGAAATTTAAGCATCCAAATAGCTTATGTATAATTTGGTTTAATTTGGTTTATCTCTAAAAACACGGGCCCATTTAAGGAAGCAACATACATGGTCTATCTATAAAAGACCGGCTGAAAAAACAGAATTAATCACTTATATCTGGAAAAATAAAAATAAATAGACAACATAAATATACAAAAAAATCATCTAAGGTGGGCCCACACTAAGGGCCCTGGGTAACACTTAATCGACTCACATTGGTGATAGCTTTCACATTTGCAGACGCGCTGCCAGGACAGTGATATTGGTTGCAAGTACGAAGATTCTAAAATGCCATAGTACCAAATATCTCCTCTGCCAGCGTATAAGCCGTACAATGCCAGAGTATCAAATATCTCCCTCCCACTGTACTCTATTAATTCGAATATGGACTTCTTCTTTTGCCACTGTTTTGTAGCAGTTCATGGGGCCTTTTATTATTCCACGGTGAGGTCCATCATATGAACGGATTGGATCATAAACATGAGCCATATCCAACACCTAAAGTTCAAAGAAGATAAAGCATTACCTGCTGCTGGATTCCGTGAGGACTGCTACGATAAGGGCTTCACGTATTTCGTACTGACAGAGTGTCAGTATGGGCAGGGCTTCCCACTGAGGTTTTTGATAAGATCCTGGCCCCACCATTTAGTGGGACACATGTCACATATCCAAACCATTTACCAGGTAGTGGTTACCGTGAACATGCCCTGAATGGAAAATGAGTTGATTAGGCATATCACAAAAAATGAGGGAGGAATTGGCAAAGTTCAATCACATGACATGCCTGTCATCATCCAACGGTGGGAATGAAGGACCCATCCTACCCTGGCACATGCCATCGCCCCTGGCCAATTAATACTAATACGTGTGTCCCATTGTTAACGTGGCCTGGGTATCCCCAGAAAAACGTGTATGCTTGCATATGAAATTAGATACAATTATCAATGGCTCATATTCAACACTCGTGTGTGGCTGGTTGGATGAGTGGTCCATCGTTGCCTTTTGGGACTGGCTGTTCAGTTAGCGGGCGCGGATTAGGTACTACCCCCGCCCGTGGAGCTCAGGACAGGCTGGACGGTGTAGTTCGTTGAGTGGTGGTAAGTAGTTATATCAGAAGGCACGATGCCACGTCAGTAAATGGAGGTGTTAGCTCGCGTTTATACTCGTTTCACAGGGAACTCCAACCGTCTCTTTTTTTTTTTTTTTCTTTTTTTTCTTTTTTCTGGTTTTCTATCTCTTTCCATGCGCAAAGGGTCTCGCTACTAAAGTAACATCGCCAAGTTTTTTGGGCCCCACAATGATGCATGTGTTGTATCCACACCGTCCATATATTTGGAAAAATCATTTTAGGGCATGATACAAAGAATAAGTCAGATCCAAGGCTAGAGTGGACCCCACCACAAAAAACAGTGGGGAGAGTGATGCCTACCGTTGAAACCTTCCGAAGGTCCACCATGATGTTTATTTGAGATCTAACCTGTTCATGTATTAACTCAGACATGAAAGAAAGGAAAACACAAATAACAGCTTGATAAAAAACTTGTGTTGCCCTTAGAACTTTTTAATGATGGGCGTCACTCTCTCCACTGTTTTGTACGGTGGGGTTTACTCGAGTTTGGATCTAACTCATTGTTTAGACCATGCCCAAATATGATCTCTCCAAATGGATGGACGGTGTGGATACAAAACATATATCATGGTGGGGCCCATAGAACCGAGTTACGTCACTTCATAGCGAGGTGCTCAATCTGCACACCAAATGGATAACGTGCATTCCACGAACCCAAATACAATTACGAAATCGGATTGTGTACTGAGTACACTCTTATTATATTGAGTAAACTCTGTTGGGCCCACTATGAATTCATGTGTTTTATCCACGCTGTCCATCTGATTTTTCAGATCATTTTAGAGGTTCAACCCAAATTTGAAGTATATCTAAAGCTTACATAGACCATACTACAGGAAACAATGGAATTATTTATTTCCACCGTTGAAACCTTTCTAAGGCCCAGTGATGTTTATTTGTCATCCAAACGGTTCATAAGATCACAATGACATCGATGAAGGGAAAACACGAATATCAGCTTGATCTAAAACTCATGTTACCTCTTAAGAATTTTTCAACGATAGACTTCAATTTACACTGTTTCCGGTGGTGTGGTCCACTTGAGATTTGCATATGCTTAATATTTGGGTTAAAGCCCTAAATTTACATGATAAAATGGATGGAAGGAGTTTATACAATGCATGAACGACAGTGGACCCCATAGAGTTTACTCAGTACGGTTACATTACTCAGTAAGCAATCTACTTCATGCAATTACCTGGATGAGATTCGGGAAATAGCCACTAACAAGTTGAGTAGCTAATGCCTCCGTTTTCTTAACGTGGCGTCGTGCCTTCTGACGTAACCACTTACCACCACTCAACGAGCTACACGTCTAGCTCGGCCTGAGCTCCAGACGGGCGGGGGTAGTACCTAATCCGCGCCCCGGTAAGCCGAAGCTACGTGGATATTCTTGTCAGTCCGAAACGCCAATTGCCTACCGAGTAAACTCTATGGGCCCACCATGATGTATGTGTCTTATCCACTCTGGCCATTCATTTTGTCAGCTCATTTTTAGGGCATGAGAACACACTCGAGGCATATCCAAAAGCTCAGGTGGACCATATCATAGGAAACGGTGAGGATGATGACGTCCACAGTTGAAATCTTCCTAGGCCCACAGTGATTTTTTTAATTCATCCAACCGATTCATAAGGTCACATCCACATGGATGGAGGGAAAATACAGATATCAGCTTGATTCATTATTTTTGTGGCCCTGAGAAGTTTTCAATGGTAAGCATTCAATTTCCACTTTTTCGTGTGGTCAACTTGGCCTTTGGATACCTGAACTGTGGCCCCATTCACTATAATGATATGATAATGATATGGTAAAACAGATGGGCGGCATGGATAAGACACATGAATCAATGTGGGCCGACGGTTGTGGGTGTTACCCCGGTAACACCTAATCCACTCCCCATCATGTGTTGTATATCAACTCCGTCCATCCGTTTTTCCAGCTCATATTAGGGCATGAGCCCAAAAATTAATCAGATCAAAGTTTCAAGTGGACCACACCACAGGAAAGAGTGTTGATTTAATGCCTACTATTAAAACATTCCCAGGTTCCATCGTAACCAGATCCTTAATATTTATTTTCCATCCAAACCCGTTGATAAAGGTCAAACAGATCTGGATGAAGGAAAAAAAAATATATAAGCTTATCCAGAACTATCGTGGCCTAAAAAAAGTTTTTAATGGTCATTCAACGCGTTTTCCCTTGGTGTGGTCAACCAGAGATTAGATGTCTTTAATTTTTGAGATAACATGCTAAAATGAGCTTAAAAAACGGATGGACAGCATGGATATGAAACAAATTAATCAAGGTGGGCCGCACACGGTAAGGGTAACACCTAATCTGATCCCGTAGATGGGCTAGGCTTAGAGTTCTGGCCCACTAAATAAAACCTAGGGCCGGGCCCATGACATGCACCTGACCATCATGATTATGCATGTGTCTTTCTTGTCTACTACTGATCTACAAATGGGGCCCATCCTAGCAGATGGGTCTTTCTTGTCTTATGAAGAAGATGACAGGTCCATCGATGGTGAATTTCCATCAACTAGTTTATCTGGCGATCTAAAGCTTCTAGATGGTTTGGATTGTGCTCAGAAGGCTTTTGGGGTTCCAGTTTATGGTGAGAGAGGAGTCGCTTTATTCGCAACCCAAACAGCTCGCGCCACTGCAATATCTCACCGACTTCTCATATCGCTTGGAGAGTCACCTAAACGTACGGAAAGATTCGTTCCGTAGGATTTCAGGAATCCTATCGGACAGATTGCCATATTCTCTCCACATTTCTCTCTTTTGCTGTCAAGCCCTATCACGCGCTGAGGTTTGAATATATGGCTAAGATTCGTTGCGCTGGAGGGTCGAGATAGAGAGAGGAAGTCTAAATGAATTTACAGCTGTTTGCGGAGGAGCGGAATGGCTTCTGTTTTCAGAAATTAAACTGCCTCGCATAGCTATTTGCGTCAGGGGTTGTGCGTACGCACATGTGAGTTAACGTGCGAAAGCTTCTGGAATTTTGTCACAGCTCGTCCGGAGTATGATGGACGGCTCGGATCATCACAAAGGACCATGACACTGGGCCACACCCGTCACAGCGGCGATCGTTTGTTTTAAACCGCAGCTGGGCGGGAACAGCCGAAGAAAGAGAGAGAGAGAATCTTTCTTTTTAAGGAAAACGCGGGTCAGACCCAATTTGACCGTGAGGTTGGTTCGGTGCATTGCTGGTACGCCATCCCTGGTGCATACACAACACTTGTACCGGGACCACAGTGATGTACAATGAAATCCACTCCATCCAATCACATTTTAGGTTCCAATCGGGTCTCGAACCAAATATCAGGTAGATCCAAAGTTTAGGCGGTCCATAACATGGGATTCAGACATCTAATTGAGAGTATCTAACGATCTTCAAAGATTTGACGGTCCGATCCTTTCATAATGGCTTGATTACCGTCCTCAGTCCCTAGGGCCGATTGAATAGCCAACCGGATGCATTAGAATGAGGATTCTATTCGATTGAACCTCACATACCAACGGATGGCTGATCAGACTAATATGATTCCCAAATTTTACTTTTTTCAAATTTAATGATCCGTCTAACGGCTTAATTCATATACAAAGATAAATTAGTGATAATTAAATGGTCCACCTAAAATATCAATGGTCTAATGGCATAATCGCAAATGAAAACTACTTACTGTGGATTCATCTCATGGCCGATCAAATGAGTTGCTTCCAGTGGGGTAGTCCACCCTAATTGTATGGATAAAACACATATAATAATGGTGGGCCCACGGATCCCTTGCCAGTACCATCCCGTACACTAATCGTTTGGGCCACACAGTGGCCAACGTGCAACTGATATTCTTACAGAACGAGTGTGGCCCACCTGATTTTCCTATTGTGTGGCCAACTTGAGCTTTGGATTTATGCATGGATAAGGTGATTCTAGCCACATCACACGCGGCCTTCAAAGTGTTGTACAAAATGAAAATAATTAACAGTCAAACATCATAATCACGAATAGCATAAAAGTGATGGAGAATATTGTAAAATGCTGTGTTTTTGGAAACATGAGCCGTCCATGATAGAGACCACTGGATGGACGGCCTCGATTGACATATCCTACCACGTATAATCAAGGGATGAGATACAGTGTCCTTTGAAGGACATCCAAACTATAATCAAGGGATGAGATACAGTATCCTTTGAAGGATGCGATTTTCGCATCCTGCTCTTTATATCGTGTGCATGCGGCTCATGTGTAGGAAGATTTGAACCGTTCATTCAACGTAGATATCCATAAACAGTCCACGTTAGAAATTACAATGACCATGGAATAAAGAGGGTTTTAATTATTTTTGTTCAGCATATTATGAATGGTTATGATTTCTAATCAACGTGAGTTTAGTTGGATGACCCATTCATAATCTCTAACAGTTCAATGAAATGAATGGTTTAGATAAACCTACCCTACCACTTTTTCGGTTCAAGGAAAATTTTTATAATAATATACAAAAGTTAGGAAATCTATATTAATATTAAGTATTGACTAATAATATATAATGAAAGCCTTACAAATAGGCCTTAGGACCTTTTTGGCCGTTGGTGTTCAAAGACAGCGCAATTTAGCCATCAGATCAATGAAACTCCATGTCTGAGAGAGAA
This sequence comes from Magnolia changhungtana, assembly GCA_030180095.1. Classification (NCBI taxonomy): domain Eukaryota; kingdom Viridiplantae; phylum Streptophyta; class Magnoliopsida; order Magnoliales; family Magnoliaceae; genus Magnolia; species Magnolia changhungtana. Next base: position 5,529,297 of record JASAUF010000382.1, read on the forward strand.
AAACACAGGAGAACGGCCCATATTAGTTGTAGAAGGGACCCATCCTTGACATAAGATCATAATAAGACCCCAAAAATCAAATTGACGGTGTGGATTTCCTACAAACATCATTATGGATCCCACATAGAGGTGCGTGTATACCTTATCCAACGTGCACGACGTGCACTGTACCTGCTGGAGAGATCAAAGCTTCCTTGACCGAAATTTCTCTGAAACGAGAGACTTCTCTCGCTCCCCGGTTTTCAACAGCGGACGGACAACCGTCCATGTTCGTGATCATAGCCCATGAGGGTGGGTCCACTTCCATGATCTGATTCGACCATCGTGTGCACGACGAGAGGCTGACCAAAATACCTCTATTTCAGGCAAATATGTACACAAGTGTGGCCACAAATCCAGGAGCTTATAGACCACGAAAACCATGTTTCCAAAAATGGAAACTGTCCCTGCTGCCGCCAGCTTGGCGATCCATGTAAGGGGTCTTCAGCTGATCTCGGTCGTCCGTTTAAGAGGCTCTCAGCCGTGCGATGCTAGTGGCTTAAGTCTTCCAAACAAAACCACTACGGTTTCCATCCTACCCACCGGATTTGAAAGCGGTTTCAGTCAGAGCAAATCCAAGCCCTTCTTCCAGGCCACATGGAGCGATATCCACCGTTTCCTTTAGGGCAGCAGAAGCGACCAGCAGTCATACGAGAAAAACCCTCCGCCCGCACGGGAAACAAGCTAAGGCCGCAAAGTCTCGTGAGTCGATTTTCACTCGATCTGGGAGAAGATAAATGGGCCCCACAACGATCCTAGGGTGCATCTGATCCCTCCAGACGGGTTGGATCGACAAAATCTACCACCAATAAAAATCTGCCATTGGCAGGCATCCATCTCCCCCGTTTACTGGGGAAACCCATCAGGAAACAATGGGCCCCACTTCTAGATCTAAGGCGCCCGTTCAATAGCCTATGGTGGCAGAAACATCTCCCCACCGTCAGATCATCTTCACGCTGGACAGAAATGGAGTAAATGTGGGCCCAATCAAGTTGCACTTGGACCATCCATTGAGAGACAGGCGCGGCTCTGGCTCTATAAATAGAGCCCTATTTCATCGGGATTAACACAAGCAATCTCGTAGAGAGAGAGAGTGTGTGTGAGAGTTAGAGTGGGTGTAAATCTGGTGCCGCACTGCACCGAGTCGAGCCGTTCGAGTCGAGTCAGTGCAGCCCGTAACCACCTCCAGATAGAGGAAAAAAGGGGAGAAAACAGAGAGGGTGTGAGAGTGAAAGGAAGAGAGTAAGACTGTGGGCGTACTCGGTGCCGCACTGCACCAACCTGGACCATTTTAACTCGGTCTGAGTTGGGTCAGTGCAGACCAGAAGCTCCGCCATTGCAGCCACTACACTGCTGCTGGCTCTAGTCTCCTCGAGCGTGGAAGCCCAGGTAACCACCGAGCCCCGTCAGTCCATCTTCACCCCCATTACAGCAAGGCCATTTGATTTTCTCAACCAGGACCTGTTTCGACTGCACAATGGGCCGAAAAATACATAGGGCTTGGGCCTATCTTGGGACCGTCCGTTGGCTGTGTTCCACCCATCAAGCTACCCTGGGAAATGAACCGGAAATAGCCCACAATCTGGACTAAAAACCCGTCCCATAGAGTTGCTGGAACCAGCCTTTCTGTTGGGCCGTTCGTGGGGCTGCAACTGGTCCCTGAGTGCACCCTCAATCCAAGCTGGGACCAGCCATGTTTCGGGCTGAGAACGGACCTCCATCTGGGGCCGTGGAATGAGGGATAGCAGCCTCCAGCAGGCCCGTGAAGGAAGCTGGGAACGCCCTTCATTCTGCCTTCAGCTGGGACTAGCAGCAGGGCTAAGAAACGTCCTCTAAAGGGCTCCCAATCGGGCCAAAGACGGCCTCAACCCGACAGTGAAACCAGGACTGAAACCAGTCCTCCTGGCTGGGCCCTCACCTGGGCTGGAACCAGCCCAGAACACCCTTACCTGGGCCCTCGGAGTCAGCCTTTCATTGGGCTGTTACTCAGGTTGAAAGCTGGCCCAGAAACGGGCCCAAACCAGCCCCACAGATGGACTGAGACCGGACCCAACTCCAGCCAGAAAGGGCTGGGCCGAACCAGTTTTAGTGGGCGTGCTACAGCAGGCTGCAGCAGAGATCATCTCAGTGGGCCGCGTCACGGCCAGCTAGGTGGGCCGCATCTGAGATTAAATCTCAGTAGGCCGCACTCATGCAGCTATAGGCTGCTGTGTGGGGACTGAAAAAATTCAGGCCAAGAATCGGGCCAGAGATGTGGGCCTAGATCTCAGGTAACCTTTTTAAGTGGGTCTCATCATGGTCTACAGATGGGCCATCAATGGTCAGCCACACTGGGCCACGAACAGGCCCAGTTCGGCCTTGGTTAGGGATGAGTCCTGGCCTAGAAATCTGGACCATTTATGGAGAATAAATTCTGGTGGGCCTGATCACTCCAATTCGGGCTCAATTGACTTTATTGATGGGTTTTCAAACCACCTCATAATAGTTAGCTAAAGCCTTGCAAACGCTAGTTAACACAAATGCTTGGATTGGAAATAATCCTAGGTGACCAATCATACACCGTCATACCATTGGACAATCACATAAATCCAAATCAAGAGAGGATCTACAAACCCCGAGGTGAGGATTGGAACGCCGAACCATTAGCAAAAAGCAGGCCCCACATTTTAGTGGATTCAGTTTAATTTAATACATATCAAGTGAAAAAATTTCAGATACATCAAGCTTTATATTACACTAGATTCATGGGCGTTACTTTAGCCATGGCCCCACATTGATGTATATATATTAGATATGTATGTCGTCTGTCAAATTTTTCAGGTCATTTTAGAGGGTGGTTCCAAAACGAAGCAAATTCCATATTAAGTGCACTATGTAGTAGGATTTGCTTCCCCACCTCCAATCTCTGTCCTTATTTACAGGTTGGATGGCAAATAAAAATTATGATGGCCCTGGAAAATTTTTAATGGTGGGCATTCAATGACCAATTTTTCCTATGATGGGCTCAGCTTGAAAGGTGGATGTGCTTATTTTTTTTAGCCATGCCTTAAAATGAACTGAAAAAATGGACTAAAAAAAACTGGTGGATGGCATGAACATAAACATTAAGGTGGACCAACTATTAGAAAAATAACAGACGTCTCTAGTGCATCTAGCATCATACACGATCCAAGTAATAAAAAAATAACTCCTTTTTGCAACTTTCTTACAAAAGCCAATGCGTGCAGACTTTTTGGAGTATAAGGAAGAGAGAAGGGAAAAGAGATGACTTAAAAGTAGCAAAACAAAGAAGAAGAGGGAAAAAAGAGAGAGAACTAAGAAGACGCTATAGCTAAAGGAACAGCAACAGCAACAGCATGGCGCAACGAAGAAGAAGAAAAAAAAGAGGTACATACAAAAAAGAAATTTCATTTACTTCTAGGTTTATTATGCATAATAGCCGTTGGAGAGTGTTACGGAACCATAACAAGTTGTTTTTACACCATCGGCATTTCAGATTGTATCGCATAGCAATTAATATGTAACTGATTTGGCACACCTCGGCACTAACCGACTTGACTCTCAATATTCTTAATATAGTGGGCCAAGGTCAAAATCCCTCTCCCAATAACCCATATCTTAACCATTTAGATCAATTAATAATTATAAAAATAAAGTGTCAACCATTTCTTCGACTAACTTATAGCGGTTGGGCCTATGACCTTTTTGTTGGGAGAGATTTATCTCGGACATCTGATCCACGTAAATGGTGAGCCCCACCATGAAGATCCTCAACTGGTTGGCTGTGCTGTTGAAATCAATGGATGACCCAGGGTCAGACTCAGCATACACATTTGGCCCTTGTAATGAGTGGATGAGCCTAATTTTCAAGATAGGTGATCCTCATGGAGTTTGAAGAGCCCCATTGATTACATGGTTCAGAGATCTGACCTGTTGATACGATAGGCCTCACCCTAGATGGCAATGCACTAAAAATTCCCCGGATGGGAATATTGAAACTCTGGAGTGGCAGGCTTTTTGTTGAATGAATTGCTACACTTTTTACATTCCGAAGTGTCTATTTGTCAGGTCACCTATTGAATGGTTGGGATTTTATCATTTATAATATTTTTTGGTGCATCCTCGATCCAAAGAGAGGCCTCTGATGACAATGGTTTAAATTAGGGAATGATGGTCCTCATCTGCTATATGGTTTTACAAAAACATCTGAACCCAAAAATATTATACTGAATCCTATTAATTTCCATTTTTTTAACCAATTGAGTTTGTTTAATCTTACACAATGTATGTATGATATCTCTATTGAAAAAAAGTTTGTACTGCTTCTATTTTGACTTAGGATGAACAACCATTTCATGGCATCATCTCACAATATAGACCAATTACCACCTTTTAATGAGTCGGATGGTAATTTTTTTTTACTTCTTAGAGGTCTCACCATCCAAGCATATATGGTCCGATGGATAGTCGAATAGTAGAAAATTATACATCCTATGGTGGACCAACTGTTTGGACCATTTTCAGTTGTGTACTGCCCATCACATAAAAGGTCTCACTCTACATCTTGATGCATGGGTGTGATACATTGAAAATTGTAAAGCTGACTATTGTTAAATTTGATTGTTTGAAGGCCACGTAATCTATGGTTGTCACACAAATGTGCCGGATTGGGTCGAATAGTCACATGTAAAATGATATATGACATTGATTTGTGGTTGAGTTATTCGATTGTTAGGCTCAAAGTAAAGGATGGCATGAAATTACTGTTGAATACATGGTTAGAATAGAGGAAAACAATATTCATACATAGCATTGCACTAAGAATCTCAATATGAATTATGGTCGCCGCCCAATAACAATAAACAAGAATTTTAAGTACATTTCATAATAGACATTTCAAAATCAATGTATAAAATGCTTTTATATTTTGGTCAACAATCTTTAAATGTTCCAAGACAATGTGCCCAACTCATACTGATTCATAAATTCACATCATGCTCATTTTAAAGGGTTAATAATATCTCTATTTATTTAATGCAGGATTATTTGAGAATGTAAATATTTGGAATGGGTGGTATAGGAAAAGGTAAGTAAATATTTTCTAAATATAATTTATGTTTGATTAGTTATTTGATACTGTTTGACTAAGACTACATATGATGCATGATATACACTTTAAAAATTGGAGATTTTTTTATATGTCCGTAGAACTTTTTGGCTATAGACCAAAAACCTCCTGCTTATCTCATAACCTGCCCATATTTCAACGGCACAAAATTACCCTCACTTTACCACACCTGCAATCTACCTGTGGATTCACAGGCATGTCATCCCCTGGAAAAACAAATGGTCAGTGTGGATTTCTCACAAACATACCATGGCCTTACAATATTTCAATAACGGTTGCGGCATTCAATTCCAAATGCTTCATCTTCATTTGGCCCACTTGTGCTCTACAAAAGCCTCAATTTTTTTTTTATCACACGCCCAAAAATGAGGTGTTAAAATAGATGGACTGAGTGTGTTTGTCACAAATATTATTACGGCCCACCAATGATCGGGCAACTCTCACCCCATGTACCTAATGTCTGCGACTATCACACTCATTGGCCTTAAGTGCTGTGAAAATCAAACCTTGACCATACGTGGGGCTCACTTTTATGTTGTTTGGAGTCTGTGTCCATTTGTTTTCTTAACTCATTTTAAGGTATGGGTCTAAAACTAAGATAGATAAAAAGCTAAAAGTGGAGTGGATTTGTCACAAACATCACGTTGGACCCACCTAAGTTAAGTAACCGTTACCCGTGGACTTAAATGTCGACCAAGCCTCTGAAATGATTAACATTGATTGTGGTGCCAACCCAATTCCGACTATGCGAGGATTGATGGTTTTTGGAAATCCACCCGGTCCATCTGTTTTTTCAGCTCATTTTATGACATGAACCTAAAATTGAAAAATATCAAGAGCTGAAAATGAGTCTCAGGATGGGCCAAAATCATCCATTTTGTGGGATCATTTTAGAGCATGATATCAAAAATGATTCCTATCCAAAGCTTACTTGATCACACTAAAAATAGAAGCAGGGACGATGATTTTCACCCTTAAAAACATTCCTAAGGTACAAATATCATATCGATAGTGTTATTTCCACTCAGACAAACTGTAGGTACAAATATCATATTGATACGAAACATTTGTCACCTCTGCAAAGTGATTTTTATTTGTCATCTAACCTGTCATCTAACCTGTTCATAATATCAAAAAGATATGGATGAAGCGAAAACACAAATATCAGATTGATCTAAAACTTATGTGGCCCCCATGAAATTTTCAATGGTAGATGTTCAATTCACACGGTTTCGGTGGTGTGGTCCATTTGAGGTTTGTATAGGCTTCATTTTTGGTCTGACTACCAAAAATTATTTGCTAAAATGTATGGACAGAATGGATAAGATGAATAAATGACTGTGGGACCCACAAAGTTTGCTCCATGGGTAATCGGCTTCCCATTGCCGTCCACTTGATAAGTCGGTGTAGTCCACTGCTTCACCCAAAGCACCATTTTGAATATATGCAGCTGGATTTACATACGCTTGCACATGAATACCATTCATGTATCGTGGACTAAAATACATCTGAACTGTTCAGTTTGTAGGATAGATCATGTGATTGAATAATAATACTCTACAATGGTCCGGAAAGATGAACGTGTTCCAAAATGGATGATGCACCGTTCATTTGCATTACACGTGTGGATAATCCAATAGATCTGATACTGGTTAAGATGTTAATACGGAGAGGTCCGTAAATATTGCATGGTGGGATTTGCATTGTAGGATACCCACATGTGTAATCACCACGTGTGCAGCATGTAGACTTGACGCAGCATGTAGACTTGACCGTCCGTACGAACCACAGATAGGATGACAAGGTATCTTGCGAGCAGCTTTCAATCCCCAGTTACTTGATCCCGAGCGCGAAATGGGCAGCGTATCATAATCCAGTAGGTTGAGTTAATCCCATGACACATCCAAACACTTTACCAGGTGAAATTTTGGGGTTTCTTTTTTCCATCCAAATAGCCCAAGGATAATGTCCCGGGATATAGCAAAACCTAGGAACCCCACTCCATCCACTGACATCATCATCATTACATTAAAAGCAATCTCATCCCTCCTAACTCCATGGGATCCATCCGGCCAAACAGGCCCTGAAAGACACTAACACTGAAACCAAACACTAGTAAAAGAGAATGACATTCAAGCAGCCAGTTATCATTGTATTACAATTTTCTCAAGTTCTAAACCTTTAACTTTTCGCTTTTTCAGTGCAGATTTCTGTCCAGCTGTTGAGCCTGAAGCATTTTCATTCAGCTTTGGAGCCTGTTCCCACAGTTAGATCTCTATCCCGCTCTGCAATGGCACCTGCTTCTTCATTATCAAGACAGTCGCCACCAGCCGGCGCAGGATTAACAGGATGGTTTGGATTGCCACTAGGCGCATAAGATCAACGGCTTGAGTTACTTAACTATGGGAACCCATAGATGAGATTTTTAGGGCACTGTCCATCTACGGTGGGCTGCATCAGATCAATGGCTTGGGTTACACTAACATGGGAACTATTAGCCAGAAGACTCGAAACTGAAACATCACTTGCAAACGTAGAGGTAACGTGACACAAAGTTCGTATCCTCAGAGCTTCGCATACAGATTGAAAAGTGTGGCCCACCATTTGCTAATCTGGACCGTTGGTATTTTGTGTCTTATAATGGATGGGTCATGGCCAAAAAATATACTAGATTAAAGTATCCTAACAACCATTTCAGTTGAGTGAACACAACAAAAGAGACGGATATCTAAGTCTTTGATAGCCCCATAGGCTCCCACATTCAAGGTGGTGTGTTATTACAAGCTAACACAAAAAAAAATCTATATTAAAGAGAATGATATGCAGCAGACATTCAATAGCTAGACATCTGGACAATCCTAACATGACTTGAAAGTAAACACAGACGCTAACACCGAAAGACACTAACACTGAAACCAAACACTAGTAAAAGAGAATGACATTAAAGCAGCCTGTTATCCCTCTATTACAATTTTCTCAAGTTCTGGACTTTCAACTTTCGGCTTTTTCGGTGCTGATTTCTATCCAGATGTCGAGCCAGAAGCATTTTCATTTGGCATTGGAGCCTATTCCGTACCAGAAGGTGCCACTATCAGATCTTTATCCCGCTCTGCAACAGCACCTGTTTCTTCATTATCAGGACGGTCACCACCAACCGGCGGCGGATTAACAGGATGGTTTGGATTGCCACCAGCCAACACCGGATTATCAGGATGGTCTACATTGCCACTAGCCGGCGCACCAGTCGACGCCGGATTGCCACCAGCCATCGCACCAGCCCCAACAGAAGGCTTTTGGCTCAGAGCTTTCTCCGATTTTTTAGGGTTTTGGTCCTTTTTGATAGGGGAAGAAATATAGTATATATATATATATATATATATATGCAATTTGTGAAATTTCTTTTTTAAGACATAAATAGCCGTTTTTTGGTTTTTGGCGAAAATCGGTTTGTGTGGGCCCACCGTGAATTCATGTCATTTATCCAAACCGTCCATCCGTTTTTACAGATCATTTTAGGTGTTGATCCCAAATTTGAAGAATATTCAAAGCTCAAATGGACCATACCACAAGAAAGAGTGGAAATGTTGATTTCGATCGTTGAAACCTTTCTAAGGCCCACAATGATGTTTATTTGTAATCTAACCTGTTCATAAGAAAACACTGACATGGATGAAGGGTAAAAACAAATATTAGCTTGATCTAAAACTTCTGTCGTCCCTAAGAATTTTTCAATGGTAGATGTTCACTTCACACTGTTTCCGTTGGTGTGGTCCACTTAAGATTTATATAGGATTCATTTTTGGACTAAACCCATGCAATTATCTGCTAAAATGGATGGACGGAGTGGATTAAATGCATGAATGACGGTGGACCCCATAGAGTTTACTCAGTAGGCTTAGCGTACTGAGTAACTCCCTACTGAGTAAACTCAACATGCAATCCGCTTCTTTTTTGGCGAGGGTAGGATCGCAAATAAACATCACCGTCACCATGGGCCATAGGAAGGTTTCAACTGTGGATCTTATTGTCATCACCGCTTCCTATGATGTGGTTCAATACATAAGCTATAGTGGGCCCCAGAGAGCCTTTCCTGTGGGAAACGGATTGGCTACTCCTCCTGACACCAGCCCCGTGGCTGGTGGTTAGTGCTCTGTGGGCCCCACCATGATGTATGTATTTCAGCCGTTCCGTTCATCCATTTTTAAAGATCATTTTATTACTTGATGCCAAAAATGAGAGGTATATAAATCTCAGGTGCACCACACCACATGAAAACAATAGTGATTGGATATCCATCATTAAAATCCTCCTAAGGCCCATTGTACTGTTTGTTTGATATCCAATATGTTGATTAGGTCATACAGGCCTAGATGAAGGGAAAAAACAAAAATCATCTTGATCCAAAACTTTTATGGCCCTAAAATGTTTTTTAATGGTCGATACTCATTTAACATTGTTTCCTGTAATGTGGTCCACTTAAGATTGGGATATACCTCATTTTTGGTCTCATAACCTAAAATGATCTTTAAAAATATATGGACGACATGGATGAAACAAATATATCATGGTGGGGCCCACAGAGCACCGACCACCAGCCATTGGCTGGTGTCAGGAGTAGTCAATCCGTTTCCTTTCATGTGGCGACCAATAGGGACCCGGATTTCCTCCGAAAGTTCTTGCGCAAGGATGCTGGGTGGGTCCCTCCGAGATGTTTGTGAGAAATCCACGTCATCCGTCCGTTTTGAGAGATCATTTTAGGACGTATTTCCGAAAGTGGGGTAGATACAAAACTCAAATGGGACACAAGAGAAGAAACAGTGGCAATTCAGTGAGAACCGTTGAAGCATTCTTATGGCTATAAAAGTTTTGTATCAGGCAATCATTTTGGTATTTTCACTTCATCTGATTGGGAATGACCTTATAAACGATTTGGATAGCATATAAACATCAAGGTGGAGTTCAGGAAGATTTCAACGAAGGGAATTTCTTTCCCTAATTTTCACTTTCATGTGACCCATTTGAGTTTTGTATCCAAGTCAATTTTAGATACACATCCTAAAATAATCTCTCAAAACGAACGGACGGGGTGGATTTCTCATGAACATATCGGTGGCCCCACCCAGCATCCTTGCACAGGAACTTCCTACGAAAGCCTTTCGCAGGAAATCCACGTCCGACCATTAGGACCCAATCCGCGCCCAACTCCACGTGTCCTTTGGAGATGGCCACTAATATCTCCGAATTCTGTGGGGCCTATGCAAAACTGATGAAAGGCGTGGATAAAACACATGCAGTGTGCCTTACAGCACCAACACGTCAACACCACCCAATCCGCTGCCGAATGGGAGGGGTTATGGGTTATTTGAACCATTCATAACATACCGAACCATTCATAGCCTAGGTTTATCTGAACCATTCATTTAGTTGAGCCATTAGAAATTGTGAATCGGTTATATATCCAACGCCCTCTTTTATGGGTCTTGACCTTTTTGTTTCCTTAGTTTCAATCTCTTTGGGTTTTCGTTTTTACAAACAGTGGAGCTTAAGGTGAAAATGGTGTTGGAATATGGAGTTTGAAAAACTATTTAGATAAAATAAAATTAAATTAAAATGAAAAAATAGAAAACTTAATCGTTTATAGAACTCGAGGCGTGACATGAGTCACTCACTTGAAATCAAATTTGCTCCCCTTAGACAGCGTCTCAAGTGCAACAGGTTTCAGAGTAATCAACTTCCAGGATACAACGACTATGACCCAATTCCAACGGTGCACTCACTGTACACAGGCTCGAACCATTTGTAGTCTTAACTCGAACTAGAAAATACTTAAATACAATTTTTTAAAGAGAAAACCAATTTTCTAATCCATACAAAAACCAAAAAGTAAAAGTCTATTTATAGACTTTGAGAAGACACCCTTAAGGGTATAGAGACACCCTTTCACAAAGGGTTGTGACTATTGGGTTTTAACCCAATTGGTGTGACCCTTAAGCTTCAAAAGACACAACTTTTCAAAACAAAAATTGAAAGGATGCAACCTTTCAGACTTAAGTGAAAAGACACATCCGTGGGCACATGTGCATCTATGGCCATGGCCATGGATCATCCCAACGGATATTTTGAAACACTAAATTATTTTTAAATAATTTAAAATACAACAATCCCCCACATGTTTCAAAATTTTTTATATTTCAGATTAAGATGGAAGAGTTGTACAATAGTGCCGGTGTCACCATAGACTTGAACCGACATTAGAGTAAGCATGACAAGTCTACAGGAATCAGGTGGCACCATAGTCTTGAACCTGATTCCTTTTGGTATATCATTAAAAACTCAAACAGAATAGGTGGAATTTAATTTAAGGTGGAAAGCAAAAATAATTAATGACCGAAATTGAATAGACCCACGATTGAGATTATTCTTCTAATAAGGCTTTTTAAATATGGGCCACCCCTCGTCAGAGCCCAATCTGAGATCAGGGATAATCATACTCAGGTTAGTGGGGAGTATGGCCCCTAAAAGTACAAGCCCAATATTTTATGCAATGCTGTTGATGTACAGGATTCTATGCATGTGGGACCATAATTCCATGATCAACACCATTGCTCTTGGCCCTCACTTATAATAAGTGATTGTCCAAAACCAACTAAGGTTATAAGTGTTAGATTTTGTTATTAGTTGGATGACCCACACTTGAAAAACAAAGCTCATTACGATGTTGTCTTGAAGATAATTTATGCCTCTCAAACCGTGCAACTAAGCTCTTGCGTATTGTTCCTAGGATTTAATAGAGCCTAGACCCTCACAAAATCTGTATCTCTTCTCGGTACCAGAATAGTACCTATCATTGATTTGTAGAGGTGTACACGAGTTGAACCGAGTTGAGCTTGGCATAGCTTGACTCAGCTCGGCTGCTAGCTGACCCCAGCTCGAACTCGGCTTGGCTCAATTCGGTCAACAACTGGGGCCAGTTCGAGCCGAGTTCAAGCTAAGATCAAGCCGAATTCACCTGTGCATCATTTTTACAAACACATGGAGTGCACCTTCAATTTCTCACTGCATGTAAAACAACAATGAATATTTCATCAAACAGTCAGTAGATAACATCAAAATCAAGACAAAAGGGTATTTGTTTCATATCCATACCTTCCTCGCCACCAGCCGACACTTCGTTGAGTCATTTCATCAAACACTTGATGAGCAACATCAATATCGAAATAACCGAGTCATCGAACTAGTTCGATCTGAGTTCGATTCGAGTTGGGGTTCAATCTAAGTTGAGTTGAGCTTTGGCAAGCTTGAGCTTGTTCAAAAAATTTTCAAGTTCAAAAAATCAGCTCAACTCGGCTCGAACTCAATTTCGAACCGAGTTGAATCAAGCTTTTTCGAGTCGAGTTGAGCGAGCTAACCGAGCTAACTCGGTTCAGGTACAACCCTATTGATTTGCACTACAAAGAAGACAAATTATTGTCTTTTTAACCTTGCTCTAAAAAAAAAAAAGAACTTGATGAATGAATATATGGTGGTCCCACACACAAACCTATGGTTGTTATACCATATCTATCACTCCTTGTGGTTTGACCCAACTGAGCAGTATATCTTTGATGGATTTTTTCCCTGTAACTGGGTAGTACCTGATGGACGGAGTCGATTTTACATATACAACATGATGGGCCTCACAAGGGGTGTTGTATGCGCTGCTTTAAAAAGGTGTTGAAGAGTAGGATCCGGTCCAGCAGCGCCCATGGTTGGTAATTAGACCGATGGTTGGCTGCACCCAGACCCAGGAACCCTCCAAGATTAAAAAAATCCAACCGGTCAGGCTGGGACCTTTTTCCTTTGAACGTGGACGGGAACTTTCGAAAACCCGTGTATCAATAAAGCGGGCGGCGTATCATAAAACGATCCTCTTTCGAAATAGCGTGCGGCGACGCTGATTGCTTGCGACCCCCGACTTCTGGAAGTTCCTGCGGTAGGAAGCTAACTGGGACCCCACCGTTATGTCTGTGAAAAATCCACCCCGTCAATCCAATTTTC